>VACF01001970.1:0-141482 GCA_006891605.1 Pleurozium schreberi
GTAGATCACAAGTTCAAACTTTGGAGTTCGTCTGGGATCCCTCTCGGTTGGCAAAACTACAGCCCAGCTACCAAAACCACAAGCTCACTATCAGTCCAAATACTCTTCCACCCACAACCAGCTGTCTGCACACTTAAGATGAGCTCAATGAAAGCATCATCACAAAAGACCCCCAATTAAATTGAAAAAATTCTTAATGTTCAATCAATAGATATTAAAGAGTGAAATAATCCTAATGATGATTTCATGTTAATAATGAAATTTCAGATGGTGTTAACTTAATGTAAGTGCGATGTTAATGTCGTTGGAATTAACTTGACATACCACTTTGTCAACTATTAAGTAACTATTTAAAAGGTTGAATTGACCTTAATTTAACATTATTCTATCATTGATCTATTGTCCAAACTAGATTAACATTAACTTAACATTCATAACTCTGTAAAGTTAATGGGGATCTTTTGAGATGATAGGCAATATTTGGATACCATAATGCAAACTAGAGTACCGAGTTAAAAGAAGAATTGGCCTTACATTTTCTTTGTCAGCCATTGCGGTGCAATAACTTCCAAGAATCCAGGTCCAGACAACTCCCGCAACATGCCGTTGAATATACAAATTCGATCCTGTCACCACATCACTCTTCCTGTCAATTTCTAAACTGATCTCATGATTCACAAGCTCAATCACATGTTACAAACCCTTTGTTAATCAACATATGAAAATAAATTTCYCAAGTAGCTAAAATAACCCTCTCGAACAACTCTCTAGCACCAAGACCACTACAACCACCATAAAATCTGTCGGAATTAAGCTACTCCATGGTAATTTAATTAATAAAGTCTGTAYGGCGATGGTAWTGTAATTAACTACGGTAACAAGAACACTACAGGACTAAGGTAGTCGTAAGACCAAAGGGCTAATCCAGTACACTACAGTATAGYCCAAATTTACTCTAGTTGAACAATTGAGCCGCAATACGAAATACTCTACATGATTCTGCGCTTGCGTTCTCTAACTGATTTGTGCATTCGAACTGTTTGTTAAATTTATTTCTCTCAGGATAGGAGCGCACAAATAGCTGTGACAATTAAAATTGGACAAAGTCAATAAGAATTGCACAATAAGCCGAGTAACTCCCTACATGTTCTATGGTACGTAGAAAAGCGACCTCGGTAATATACTAGAAGCTGTGCAATTGAAGAAGATACAATTGTACGAACAAACGAACATCTCTTTTAATACAGATTCCTTAATACAGGGTAGTGAGTTGCACTCTCAATTTAATACAGAAATCATAATAAATTCCAACAAATATACCTTGCAGTTTAAGAGCAAGAAACGTAACAGAAGARTACCTCTATCATCCKGACCACCGACGCRTGACCTCGACTGCGAGCCAAGTCTAATGGMGTGAGTGAGTCATCATTCACAGCCAACGGATCAGCTGCACCACAAAGATACCTCATGTGAGGAACAACAAAAAAGGGATATAAGCAACCAATTTCCATCTACAAGGACAATTGAACCTTTAGAGGGGCTGCCAACGTACCACCACGGGATAAAAGGAGGAGTACTGTCTTGTCAAGGCCACGCTTGGCTGCATGGTGAAGAGGAAAACCTCCAAAACCTCCTGCATTGAGAATACATCCAATCACCCAACTCAATCGAGGTTGCAACTACTTTGAGAATTAATGTTACCTTTGCCAAGAATGTGTAAAGAAAAGACATCCTCCAACAAGAAGCGGCTACGCTAAGAGACACTCCGTCTCTGTAGAACTAGCTCGCTTATAGGGTACGGTCCTATTCAAACTTCCTCACATGTAGTTTCTATTAATGCAAAGCCTCCTTCCCTTCAGTCCAGATCCATAAAATTCTCGAGAATTTGCCTCGAGAGCACACCATCAGGAAAAGAGTCCAGGTTTTTATATCTTAGATAATTCGTCAAGGACTGGGACTCTGGGAGGACAAAGGTTATGACTCTACACCTTTACACCTTCCTCTTTTCCAACCACAATACACCATACGGCAATGAGAGCACCAAGATTTGGTTTTATTTATTTCTATGCCATTTACCCCTAAAGTTCTATGACTATGTTTTCATTAAAAATGATTCACAGATTTTGCATTTGGTTTTAGTTATTTCTATGCCATTTAACCCCTAAAGTTCTATTACTATGTTTTCACTAAAAATGCTCCAAAATTGCCATTTTTACTACAAGTATCAAATTTTTGAAAATAACTTTTTTTGACACATGTAACAATGGGGTCTTCTAGTATGCTGACTTGAGAACATGTATTAAAAATTTCAGAATTTTCCGCCTTGAGGATTGCAAGATAGAAGCATTCAAATTCAATGAATTCATTTTTTTGGCCTCGTGAAAAACAAAGTAGCTGCACTTCACTATCTCCTCAAAAGAGAGGATACACCTCTTGGTTTGCATTAGTCCCCCCCCCTTTCTCTCGAAAAAATCACAGGCCATTGATTTTTTTCTTAAAAATTACCCCCCCTTTCCTACAGTTGATCTTGATACAAATACTGGGATTCGGTATATTGAAATACGAATATTGGGATATAATATACTGGGATACAAATACTGGAATACGGTGTACTGGGACACGAATACTGGGATATACTATACTAGGATACAAATGCTGGGATACGATATGCATACAATCTATATACAATATACATACGGATACAAAAATTAATACACAAACCAATTAACCCATATCGATTGTCAAACAAGTACATTTTGAAAAACATAACTGAGGGGGGTACTTGGATTTTTAGGTTATTTTCAAATTGGATTATTTTTCATACCCCCGAATAAAATTGGAGGGATTATGAAACTTAATCCAATCTGAAACTTGTATATCACTATTTCTTCAAAAGAGAGGGTACACTCACAAAATAGAGGGTACACTCACAAAAGAGAGGGTACACTCACAAGCTTACTTTTCAATGAAAAAATGTCCAAAATGGTGGTGCTCCTTTGGATTCTTTTTTCTAGACAAATTGTCCACATGCTTGAAAAATTTCAGATCATTTGGTATTGTACAACATATAGAAAAAGAATAGTAAAGAGATTGTAGTAGAAAATTCTTCGAAATATTAAATTGTCAAGAATTTAATATGGAATTGAAAATTGCCAATTCCAATGGTTGAAGTGTTTTAATAAACAATCTACATCCTATTAATTTATTTTTTTCAAAAAAATCAAAAATCGAGTAAGGTAAAGGACTTTAAAGTTTAATTTAGAGTACACGGATTCCATAACTCTCCACAACCAAAAACTCCTCATAACTTTTGACTCATTGATCAACATGGAATGATTCAAATCTCTGTACACATATATAACTCTAGAAAACCAGTTTCAAATTTTTGTTTATGAAAAACGTGATTTTCTCTAATTTGCCTAAATTGCTTATTTACGAAAAAAGTAACATATTAGGCCATAAGTTTTGATTCATGTTTCCAAATGTCATGAAATTTAGTGCATATGAAAGAAATTCCTCATCCCCACCTTTCATTAAAATTTGGGCCAAAAATATGGAAATATGTAGTCACACGTACTTGTCCAAAATTGCTTTGTAGCCAAAAAAAACCCATGTTGGTCCTTTAGGGGTTAACCAACTTGAATAACAAATACAAATTTGAGCAACAAATATGGATTCAAGAGATTTGAAGAATGCCAACCCGTGCTTCTAGGATTAATCTTTGAACAATGAAATGGACATTTATTCTTTGATTGATGACAAAGAATCCATCTATACATTGGGAACTATCTTCCCCCATTGTCTTTGTATTATTGTACTATTGTTTCAATGGGTTCACAATCCAACTTTGAAAGTGTATTGTTGTAGTACAGCATTAATATTGCAACAAACATAGTTTCAATGGAAACAATGCATCCCATTGAAACAATATTGTTGCATTACTTATGCTATACTACAACAATATACTTTCAAAGTTGGACTGTAAATCCATTAAAAACAGTATTGTTTTAATGGGGGGGTACTTTTTTGATGTATAAGATAGAAGAGCAAATGTTCATCCTTGGAACTTTGTGTGAAAAAGGGAGGTCTTACATAATTATTTCATCTCCATTGAATGTTCTTTGTTTTTTTTAAGCAAATGATTCACACGGTACCCCCAAACAATCAATTCCATGTGGTGACCACCCTCACCCTTCTAAGATAAAACAAAGGCAAACCGATCACTTCCTACTTTCCTAGAAGCCAAAGATGTAATTTCTAACCGAGAGCATTGGAACCAACGTGCAAGCTACCCGTATAAAGACTTCTTTCCAAGGATTCCTGCAACATSTGGAATCTTTGGAGTTTTGTCTGCATCTTCTGGGAAAGAAATTGTGGACCAGTGATTTCTTTATCTTTGATACGCAATCTGAAACATCCAGGGACTTTTTGTCCTTGACGCAGGACGTTAAATCGTGCCTACCAAAGTGGGCCCCCCCGTGTCTGGCCTGTCAGAATCCCGGCCTAGCCTGCGCGACCCGGCCAAGCGCAAGCGTGCAGGACATCGATGCTACAAGACATTGACCCCGAAAAAACTGAGAGAGAAGACCACTGCCGCCGTCCTACGCAGGGCGGCAGTTTTAGGGTTTAGGGCGGCGGATTAGGGGTTTAGGTTCTCTTTTAAACTATCAACTAATTTACATATCCCACATTGTTTGCCTTACCTTCTACCACTCCATGGATATATAAAGAGTTGTCTCTTCAATTCAAAACACAAATCACAAAACACATCACAAAACACAAATTACAAAAAGTTGAAATAAATTTTTTAAGTTTTATTAAAAACAACTTGTGGTGCAATTCAAACAAAGTTAACATATTTCAAAGCTACATAACACAAATAGACACTTATTAAATGTTTTAATGTTATATAATACAAATGGACACTAGACCTCCCCTCCAAATGAAATTTTTGATAACTTTTGAAACATTTAATTGTCCATCTGTGTTCTGCAACTCTAAACTTTGAAATAAATTGAAATATTTTGAAACATTTAAGTGTCCATTTGTGTTTTGCAACTCCCATTTGTGTTCTGCAGCTTTGAAATATGTTAACTTTGTTTGAATTGCACCACAACAAGTTGTTTTTAATAAAACTTAAAAAACTTATTTCAACTTTTTGTAATTTGTGTTTTGTGATGTGTTTTGTGTTTTGTGTTTTATGTTTTGTGTTTTGTGATTTGTGTTTTGAATTGAAGAGACAACTCTTTATATACCCATGGAGTGGTAGAAGGTAAGGCAAACAATGTAGGATATGTAAATTAGTTCATAGTTTAAAAGAGAACCTAAACCCCTAATCCGCCGCCCTAAACCCTAAAACCGCCGCCCTGCGCAGGACGGCGGCAGTGGTCTTCTCTCTCAGTTTTTTCGGGGTCGATGTCTTGTAGCATCGATGTCCTGCACGCTTGCGCTTGGCCGGGTCGCGCAAGCCAGGCTGGGATTTTGACAGGCCAGACACGGGGGGCCCCACTTTGATAGGCACGATTTAACGTCCTGCATCCTTGACACTGATTTGTCGTATTAGTGAGGGCACAAAATTAGTGTCACAGAACATAGGGGAGGCAACCCATTTCTGATCAAATAAGCAATTATGCAAATTTGGAGCGCAATTTTTTTGAATGTGAAATTTTTCCCATGTACAACAATAGAGTTTGGAAATAGAGTTGCATATTTTTCCAAAATTTTATCACTTAAAACGAAATTAATAGTAATTTATTAGTGGAAGATTCTCTTCAACCTATAATGGTGATATAGACCTTCCTATTTCTGACCACTATTGATCGAGAAAGGAGAGTCTAAGCTTCGAAATTAACCTAAAATTCTTCGCAAGGATCTGTCAATTGAGCTGTCGATTGATCGAGTTGAAAGGGGARTTGTGAGAAGTGGGAATGAATGTTGGTCGCCCGAGTGTGAGGTGCCGTGGATTTATAGTTGAGTCAGTGATGTCCTCTGGTACTAGAGAGTGTAACTGGAGGGACAGCGAAGAACGCGGATTKAATTCGGGACCATGTGACCATGGCGTGTTACAGTGCATTGAATCTCGCGTTTGAATTGTGAATCTAGTGAGGATTCTCCGTCGCTGAGCTGTTGTGGGAAGGAATCCGTCGACGACAATTGGTAAGGACAGCCAGATTGGAGTTGCGATGAGGAGGACTTTTGCTCGCACATCCGCGTCGGCGATGGCCGGTGAGTTTGCGACGAAGCTACAGTTGTGGCGGGTACGCGCAGGGACTTGAAGTCGGGGAGAAGTCTTCACGTGACGGTGAAAAGTTGGTTAGGGTTTTTGGGAGAGAGGCTTGTTCCGGTCTCAAGGTTTTTAGGGGAAATGTCGGAAACTCGGAACACAAATTTGGTAGAAGGAAAGTCTCCATTAATTCGGAAAAGTTTGAATCCTTTTTAAATTTTTTAAATTTTTAGATCTTAAATCTTATTTTTCTTTGATCTTTGTGAGAGTGTAAGTTATTAAATGACACTGATTTCATCAATTGATTATTTATAACAACATATTGTAATTTATGTTGATTTTATCAAATTATTTATAAATATAGGTCATGTCTTTTAGATTTAAGAATTGTTTTGCATAAATGAGAAGATATTTGGACAAACTATTGGCTTGTAAAAAAATAGACATTTTTTATAAACTCATGAATTGATTGGGATGAATGGCACTTCAAGACAACATACAGTAGAAGTTTAGTGAACTAGTTGAAGATTTTGTATTTGCCTTTGAAGACCAAACAATCCTCATTCATTAATGAAGGCGACTTTATATTAGATCCTAGGCCCAATTCCAAGTTGATCCAATTTTCAAACATAGGGTTAATTCAAACTAGACTCATGTGGAAAATTGGGTTAATGATACATGGCCACCCAATTTTTTAGCACTTTGGACCAATTTTTTGGTGCTAAAATACCTCCACATGAGCAACAATGTGATATAAAAGAAAATTGGGTCAATTTTTAATATGAAACCTTTAGCAAGATTGATGGCTCAATTTAAACAATAGATTTTGATAGTTTTGAAATTAAATCAACAATTAAATCCTAATATGAAGTGGACCTAAACTTGCTTAACCTAGAAGGGTCTGAATGCCCTTTGGTGCCGTATAATATATTATGAATACGGTGGTATTTTATCAGAAAAGCATTGACCAAACATTATTCAATACAAAGTATATCAATGATCATGATTGTATGTGAATAACAATGTATCAAAATCACAATTAACCCCTAAAGCCCAAGGGGTTTGGACAAAACACAAATGTGTTATAATATATACATTCTATAACTTTTTTGAAGTTTGCATTAAAGAAGTTTATGTGAAGCACAAAAAGTAGAAGATATCCGTACGGTCAAAATTGTAAAACTATTTTCAGATTATTTTCAAATGAATTTTGAAGATATAACTTCAAAAATTCACCAAAAATACAATTTCTATCTTTAACACTTGAATTCTTTTTTGATTGGTCAAAATAGTGGTTTCTATTGAATTGTAAAAAAATGCATAAGATCCGGTCATAAAATTTTATTTCTTTCCTCAAATAGTAAGTTTTTCAACACTAGAAAATTCTAAATACATTGTGCTATTTCTCTTATGATTCTTTTTTGACTGTAGTGATCTTAGTTTTGAATATAAATACTGAAAGACAACCCACTATTTTCAAGGAAAAAAAAAAAAAATTCAAAAAAAAGTTTTTTTCTGCCCGAAAATTTTGCCCGAAGTCGGGCAGCGACCAAAAAATGGTCATTTGAGCGCTTAGGGGTTAAAGAGTTATAAAGCTAAATATGGGTTGTATAAAGAAACCCCAAGGGCCCTTCTAGGACTTAGAGCATCCCTACGAGTGAGTTCCCTATCCCTAAAGATTTAGGGAGAGGACCTCAAATGGAGATAGAGATGGTCAACCTTGGTTGCACCAACCTTTTCCAACTTTTGTATCCCTAAATTTCATAGAAATCGCAAAAAGTTGCGCCCCAATTCTCTATTGCAAGCCTCATATGCAAAACTCGCCAAGTCTCATCTATATATTGTAAAATTTGAGGTTTAAAAAAGCAAATAGGGAAAGGGATAGGGAACACCTAGTGGGGATGCCAAGTCCCCTACCAAGCCTCCTCCTAATATTGTATGAAAATCGTGAACAGAAACCCCGAAGTCACCCATCCATCCGACACTTTCAGTCCCCTGGCTAGCTACGGCCAAAGCAAGACGCACAATTGCACACAGACGAAGGGCCAGAAACGTCACCGGCACTTTACGGATAACCCACTCCTCGTAATGAATTGACATCCACCAGCAATTCTCTGCCATTCTCTGGACGAGAATCCCGCACTCAAACTCATAAAAATTCAAAATTCAAAAAATCCAATTCCCGACCCAATTTGCTCATCAATCCGCGATCAATTGAGTCGGCGAAGTACTTCGCATTCATCGAATCCCAAGAATTCACTGCTGGCGGATGTGAAGCACAATTGGCGGTGAGCGTGTCGGTGGCCCAATCGTCCTCTGTATCTCTCTCATGTAAGTGGATTCTGTGAATTTCTCCGTAACATCTTTTAAAGGGTGTTATTTGAATATTGTAACCCGAATTGTCACTTTGCTTTACTTGACAAATTTTATATGTTTATTCTTGTTGGAAAATGAAAGAAAACTTCAACAAAGGGTGTTATTTGGATATTGTATGCAAAAGTTATGAAGGGTCAAAGTTTTACGTTTTACAAAGGTAGTTGCCATGAAGGTTAGGCCACACTAGCACAAACTCCTTTTGAGAACATAGAGCTTGCAAGAAAACAAGTGAATATGCAATGCACAACAGGTCTTATTTGATAGTTTGAATATAGTCCAATTACCAAAAGCTTGAAATCAATTCATTTAGAATTGGCTTTTGTTTTTAACCCTTGAAGTGGACGGACTCGTGGCCGTGAAAATCATGCATTTCTGATACCGAGTGACACCATCTACTTCGGAAAGCCAAACATACTCATTGGAATTCAATGTTCTAGAAAGGATCTTCCCTTTCCACTCCTAATACCGCGGATGAAAAGTTGCAATTCTGTCCTACATGGTTTGATTTTCTGTCATCTAGGGGACACAAAACCTCCGCCGCGGTGTTCAAGGGTTAACGCAGAGTTTTGGCAATTGACTGGAGGTCAGAGTTCTAGTATTTCTATTTCACCTAGTTGAGGAATGGACAATATTGGTTGATTACACTTTCAGGCAAAATTTGCACTGTCCAGTTCCAGCCCAAACCAATTTTTATCCAAGGTAATGAGAGACTTCAATTTCCATTCCCCAGACTGCCCCAATTGTTTAAGCAAATTCATTATTTTTTGAAGCAAAACTTGACCCCCCTAATTTGAACTTTCCCCTAAGAACATTCTAGTTTTTTGTTTTACAAAGCTTTCGAATTTCAACATCCTTTTGGAAACACAGATTGATCACAATATATCCATCTTGCATCCACAAGGGACAACACGAAAAATAACATCCGAAAAATATCAGCAAGAGAAAATCACAGAACCACTTCTACTTCGTGAAGTGGCTGAGGAATGAATTGATTACAAATGGTAACCAAGTCGGCTACAATAGTACCGACAGCAGAGATAGAAGAATCGCTACTGACAAGGAGCAATCATTCAATCAAATGAGAGACTACATAATAAATAATGTTGAAATGGGAGAGGGGGATTTGATATCTCAGGAGCTCTCAAACCGGAAAATGTTATATCATGAGACTTTCTCAAATACCTCAACGGCGGAATTACTCTCCACAGGCGAAATCACCAGMGTGGTGATCGACTTGGCCACGGACCGAATCTCCAAAACAGGCTCCTCAAAATTCARCACCGGAAGCTCACTGTGATTCTCAGTCCTTGAAGTCCTGAATGGGGCTGCTTGAATTCGGGAGCCTCGCAGACGAGGAGCCAGCACGGAAAGATCGTACTCCACGTCCTTAGGTCTGTTGGCAAGAGTTCGTCAAAACCACAACCACAACAAAATCAAAATCAAACACTAGCAAATATCGAAATCAACAAAGCAAACATCGAAATCAACAATGCAAACATTAACTCAAATATCAAATCAACAAAGCAGTCATCGACATCAACAAAACAAACATAAACTCAAATATCAAATCAACAAAGCAGTCATCGACATCAACAGAAACAATAATGAAATCAGCAGATATTCGGAGGTGGATACCGCGGGAGTTGTTGGGGAAGACAACCCAAATGCGAGTGGATAGAGATTCGAATTGGGTGAGATTCAGAATTGGAGAATTGGAGATGGAGCTTCACGGGTGACAACTGACAACGACGGTGAAGACGCTTGCACTGGCGGGTGACGCGTGGTGGTTGCACTTCTTTTACTGTTGCGCCACGTGGTCGCATGGTTACCGGGGCACCCGGTACGTGGGTGGACAAGAACTGGATTAGAGCACCCTTTATTTATTTTTTTTTTTTCATGTCTGCCAACATGGCGGTCAGTCCTCAGATTCAACAAGGGAATGTTGAAATTGAATTTCCAAGTCAGCTTTTGAGAGGTGTACGTCACCCTATACCAATCTCAAGATGAGATTTGGTATATTTTTTGACAAAAATTACTTAATTTATGCCAAATTTGCTCGTCACCTAGGGTGCAAAACAATGAATTTTTGAATTCATCTATTTTTGAAATAATTAATCCACCTTTCAAATTATACTGAAGAAACAATTTGTTTATAGCAAAAAATCAAATGATATCTTTGTACAATCCTGGACAAAATGTTATGGATACATAATCATGTTTTGAACTCCAATAATGCATGTGAAGAATAGATATAAAATTGAAATTGATCTCAAATACTTAAAATTTTGTGAAATAGAGAGCCCTAAACCCCTAAATGCCCGAGCAACCATTTTTTGGTCGTTGTCCAACTTCGGGCAGAATTTTTGGGCGGAAAATAACCTTTCTTCAAATTTTTTTTTTTTTTGAAAAGCTTGGGCTCTTTTTTAACAATTTTGTTCTAAACTAAGATCATTGTAGTTAAACAAAAATTATAAGTGAAATAGCACAAAATGTTTAAAATTTGCCTAGTGTTGAAAAACTTACTATTCTAGGAAAGTGTTGGTGTTCTCCTTACCAAATCTTATGCATTTTTTGACAAATCATTAGAAACCACAATTTTAACCAATCGAAAAAAATTTCAAATGCTAAAGATAGAAATTGTATTATTGATGAATTTTTTAAGTTATATCTTTAAAATTTATTTGGAGAGGATCTAAAAATACTTTTATAATTTAGACTGCACAGATATTTTCTATTTTTTGTACTTTACATTATCCTTTTTGATGCAAAGTTTTAGAATTTATATTTTATAGCACATTTGTGTTTTGCCCAAACCCTTTGGGCTTGGAAAATTGTAACTTGTAACTATGTCTTTCAATTGGCTTTGGGATATTATGTTGTCATGGTTCAATGATCCATACCAAAAGTCATATATGTACTATTAAGGTTGACATTAACCCTCAAAAGACGGACTCGTGACCATGAAAATCATCTATTTGATACCATGGAAATCACTAGTTTAAAATAATCCAAAAGTGCTCATTGAAAGTCAAAGTATTGTAGAAGATCTCCACTTTCCACACAAAAATCCAAGGATGAATAGTTGCACTTCTGTCATACATAGATTGATTTCCTACTATTCATCGGACTAAAACATCCGCCTTAACATTCAAGGGTTAGTAAGGTAGGTAACCCAAAAGCGCCACTTAACTAAAAGCGCCATCTTCACACTCTCTACATCTCCAAATTCAATTATATACCTATGTGAAAGGAACGCTTTTAGAATCAAACTTTGACCCTTCATAACTTTTGCATATTGTATCCAAATGTTGCATTGTTTGGTGCATTGGAACTTCCTTTCACTTGCCAACAAGACAATATGAAAATCTCACCAGCCTTATAATAGTAACTAGGCACAATACCAATTTGTGGGGCTTTGAAGATGCCTACCTTATATATTGTATTGGCCCCCAAAGTGATTTGAAAGATTTGAGTCAAAATTATGTACAAGTCACTTGAAAGTTTAGTATGTTGAAAGTGGATTGCTTGATAGTCACAAAAAGGAAGTGATATCACTCAATTAACATTTACCACCTTCAACAAAATGGTCAGCAAAAAATTAGACTCCTCAATCTATTTTAATTTGTTGGAGACATCGCCACATTTGCATGGCACCTTCAACTGATCCAATTGCAACTTCATGTGGCACTTCTTGTGTTAGCCATAAGCCTTGCCTCATTTGTTGAATCTTCTTGACTACTATAGTGACATGAACATCCTTCCTCTTTATTGTGGTGTGAGGGCAACTATTGTTAGAGCATTAAGGTAGGAGGTCCATAAAGTGCCCATCTAAGGACTGAAGCTCAATTCTAGCAAGGTGAAATTGCTTGAAATAATTTTCAGTAAATTTTCCTTGAAAGACAAGTAAAATTGACATCTAAGGTAGGAGGTGCATAAAGGAATCATCTAAGCACTAAAACTGAATTTTGGGGAGTCAAAACATCTAGGAATATTTTTTAGTAAATTTTCGTTGAAAGACAAGAGGAAATGACATCTAGCCTAAGTTGTTTCATATTTTTTTGGAGCTTTGTAGAATTAGTTATGAAATTTTGAAGTTGAAATGCCATAGGGCTCTAAAAGTGACCACCTCCTAGAATGTACACAGTCTATACATTTTTGTACATTGAAGAAAGAAAAATGTACCTCTGTCTCATGTTCAGTTCAAAATGCCCAGTCGGAATAAGAGCCTCCTACCTTAACCCAAGTCGTTTCATATTTTTGGAGCTTTGTGGAATAAGTAATGAATTTTTGAAGTTGCAGAAAAGTGCATTTTACTGAATGGGCTCTATCTAAAACTGACCACCTCCTCAAATGTAGATAGCTTGTACATTGGACAGTGCAAAACGTACCTCCGGAGCCTGATCGGTTTTAGAACCTGCTCCAGCTTCCATAGCTTTACGAAACGATTTCAAGTTGTACGAGGCGGACCGAAGCTTTGCGAAAAGCTCGGGACAAGTCTCTGGAGAAGGATTGACGAGCTTGTGACAAATGCAAGTTTAGGGTTTTGTTGAACAATGATCTCGACCCTTCCACAATCGATGGAAGGGAGTAATCTAAATCTTACAAAGGTAACCATAAACCTGCAATTGTCCAAATAAGCATTTGAGCATCGTTTCTATTATTCTAAATGTCTAAGTTTTGGTTGCATCAAGTCGAGAGGCAAAAGAAGATTTTACAGTTTGTTGCTTGCAGCTGTGGAGATATTGTAAGTATATTCCTAGGTCAATTTTGACAATTGGGTGGTGACACTTGTGTGTAGAAGTAGATTAACTTGGAAATTTAAACTTTCAAAATCCCAAACTCATAATAAGTTATTCAAATAAACATTCTCAATTTTTTAGATATTGACCTATGATTCTTTAACACCTCTATTTTTTTATTTTTTTATTTATGCACACTTTTTCTTACATCTCTGTACAAGTATATTACATCAAATGGGTCAAAAGATTCAAGAATGTTCATGAGAAGTGGGTTGCTGCGGAGAAAGGGGTTGCTGCAGAGAAAGGGATTGCTGCGGTTCATGCAAGCAAAGCGCTGTCCATTTCCAGTGAAGCTCTGTTTTCTGAAGCTCTGTTTGCTGATAATTTTGTAGCTATGGAGATGTCGGCAATGTCGTGCTGTAGTCCATCTCTCAGACCTTGGAGACATGGCTCAAAGTGTCATCTCACGGTTCGTCACTCGCATGGCTCATTTCGAACCCCGCCCTCAGTGCGTGGCGGTCCTCGGGTGCTGCGGTCCTCCGCTGTGGAGCAAAAATCCTCGTCGAATTCTGCGGTAGGAAGCATTTTCTCATTCTCTTCAAAATTTTATCGTTTTCTTTTGCATTTCTTGCTGGAGAGTATTCAAATTGGAATTCTTCACACTGGAATTCAGCCAATTTTGGACGACTATTGTACCCATTGCTCGGGAAATTTCAAATTAGGTCTTGCTTGAATTGGTGGGTTTGTGATTACACGAGCGCCGTCTGATTGTTGATGTCGGTTTTGAGCATAAGAATGTTTGAGTTGCGATATCGCAGGTTCAAGAGCTCGTTCCTTACACGCCTGGGCCGCTGGACGACATGTTCTTGAAGATTTTCCGGGGAAAAATGGCGGAGGTGAGTTGTGGCGAACTGAGAAATTTGCCGTGGATTGTCACCCGGCGATGCAGAGATTCGATTTTTTTACGATTAGTTCACTGATCAGTGTGAGAAAATTTCGTGCAGGAGGTCGGCTGGGATTCTCCCAAGCCTGGTTACGATGGACTCGTCGACATTGCCAAGCGTCTCCTCTTGCAATACCGCACGGGTGAAGAAACGGAGCGCGCTACGGTAGAGAGCTTATTCGCTACGAATTTTTCTTTTTCTTTTTCTTTAGGGTTCTGAAACTGTGCTCCTTTGTTTGGTGCTTGTGATTCACGGGTGTCCTATTGGCAGGTCCGCGTGTTGAGGTCCTTGTTTCCGTCGTGGTTGTTGCCGTTGTTCAAACGGCTTGTTTCTCCGCTTGGTGATGGCAAGCCCGCTGCCATCCTCTGTGGTAATTCCCAATGCACCATTCCATTGCTTGATTTGATAACAAAGTATGTTTTGCTACTGGATATGAGGAATGAATTCTAAGGTAGACTGCTCTTTAAGCGCCCATGCTCTAAAAGCAATCACGATGCAGAGTTACATTTTGCTTTCTTCAATGTACCGGCAGTGTACATTTCAGGAGGTGGTCGCTTTTAGTGACCACTGCATTACAACTTCAAAAATTTGTAACTAATTCCTTGAAGGTCCGAAAAATATGAAACGACTTGGGTTAGATGCCAATGCCTTCTTCCTTCCTATGAAAATTTACTGAAAATTGTTTCAAGGAGTTCAGCTTCCCTGAAAACGCAATCACCTCTTAAATGGTCGCTTTAAGAGCAGTCTACCTTAAATTCATAACTAATTCCACAAAGCTCCAAAAAATATGAAACCACTTGGGTTAGATGCCAATTCCACTTGTCTTTCAAGGAAAATTTACTGAAAATTTACTGAAAATTATTTCAAGCAGTTTCACCTTGCCAAAATTCAGCTACAGCCCGTAAATGGGCGCTTTATGGACCTTCTACCTTACACCTTTTTCTAACCGCTTTATCTCAACACTTGTTACTAGAGAAATATAAGTGAACATACCTGTGTGAAGTTAGAATTGGAGCAAAGAGAAATATGTCCACCAGCATGTTCCAACTCCTTGCAGATGGGTGCCACCAATGTGAACGCCAATGGAATCTCTCAAACCTAATTACGAATCAGCATTCGACATTTTGCATCTTAAACTACTCTGAAGTGCACCTATGCGCGAAACAGGACTTCGTACTCAATAAACGCATCTAGGGAGTACCGGAAATATGTCATACTGACAGAGAGGACAGACAAGAAAATAACAGCAACTAGTTGTGAATTACAAACAGTGAAAATCAACGACGAAGGGAGATTTTGCCTACGTGCAATTTTTGGAGTCGTTTCAGACTCAGTTTCTTCATTATCCAATAATCCCGTACTCAATTGAGTGACGGTAAGAATGAATACATTAATGTCATAATCTTAAAAGGAATTATGAATGCTTAGAATGAAGCAGGTTCAACTCTCTAACTCTCTTTACATTTCCGCCAACTATGCATAAAAGTACACCAACCTGCTCTTTAACTTCAATAGAGGGTAGATCTCAGTGTCAAAAATACTACGTCGTGGCCTTGTCTCCAGTCGCTGTCCATATTTCTTCCTTTGATTTAGAATTTTCTAAGCGCCAGGGCAAAAAATTCGTCATCTCCACCGCTGCTGTCAAATGCAATCCCGACTGCCTAATAGACTAGACTCAATACCAGAACCTCAACCGCCACTACAGACTGCCGCCACTAATAAGAATGTTAAATGTTATACGTTAAGAACTTCAGCCTAAACCTGTATTCAATAGGTATATGCGAAAAACTGAACTGACTTTGGAAAAGCAGGCTTCGTCAGCTCCAGTTCACTTCCTGTCAGCAGTCCAATACCTAGGCTCAGGTACAAGAGGTTTTTGTGAACAATTAGCAATCGAGGAATCTATAGAGCTTGCGCATGTGTTGATGGTAAGACCTCTTTCAAGAAACTAATAAGCTGCTCACTGTAGAGCTGCGGGTAGCTCCGGAAATGGTCAACATGGGGAGAGGTCTGCAGATTGCAAGCCCTCACCACCCGCCCTGTCTTCCGCTGCTCYTCAATGAAAGCTTCAACTGCCTTTACAGGAATAACCTTGTCAGCGGTACTGTAAATATAAAGCTGTGGGCATGAAGGTTGCTTCTTCTGAAGAACCGTCACAAGCTCAGACAATCGCCTGCACATAAGACACAAAAAAAAGATCAACCACTGGCAACACAGGAGAAACCACGCACTATCTATAACCTGATAGTTATAGAATCTCTTGGACAGGATCATAAAGGATAATATTGGAAGTAATCCATATTTCTCAATGAGTCCGTAATCCAACAGAAAATCAGATCACCACGGTCACAACACCAATGTCGGTCTGAATTCAAAGGAAATCATAATCCTCAACATTCACTCAAAAGATAAACCACTCACCTATTAATAGTTGGAAGCTTCAAGAAAAGAGAGAAGAATCCTTCCAGAACTGATAGAACAGCAGTTTCAAGACTGTTGGCACCGCCAACTTCCAAATTGGTAATGGAACCAAAGGTGGCAGCTTCCATAGACACACCTTCCTTCATTTCGCCATGCAACAGGGCAGGTTTTGTAGCACTGCTTCGTTTCTTCAAGAGAGCTGCCGAGAAACCTGATGCCCATACCTGATCATTCACATATTCAAGCAACAAGGTCATCAATGATGCTGATGATWCTATCAAAGACAGAAAAATTGCAGAAGGTAAAAGCCTAGATGGTAAATTTAMATTTTCAACTCGGACGCATTAACAAGATCTACATCAGAAGCTGTAACCACAACTATAGCTATCACTCCTGCAAGTTGAATGTAATAATAAATGCAGCTTCGTACACGCTGTAACGTCAGAAGAMACAATACCTGAGGATCTGGATCAGGTACTGGCGCAGAGTCTATAACACACCCTTTAATTCTCTCTATAAGATGCTCTCCTTGCTTCTGCATTTTCTCCAGAATAGCTCCATACCTGAAGAAGCTACATCAATAAATTGAATTCCAATAAAATCTCCCTTAACCAATCTCACGATAAACTGGAAATCGTGTGCATCATTGATCTCCGTTCTCAATTCATATACAAGATATCCGAGCTGGAAATACAGAATTCTGATAACAGCCACTCTCCCACAGGACTGCGACTTCTGTCATGCTCACTAAGAACGAATAAAGGAACTTCCGACTACCTCTGAATCACGAACTCTCAAATCTCAAATCTCAGTTATTTTGATTTCACAAATAGCAGAACTGAAGCTCTGTGACACTGCTTGACAACGAAAGAGCAATTTCGACTCTCCCGCAATAAAACAACGGCGCATTATTTCCATCGACGTCCATAGCCCTACAAAAACTAAATTAAACAGAACCAAAGAAAGAATTACCACTTACGTTAACCACCCCGTGTTGCTAAAGGTATGAAAAATGAGCTGTTTCTCCCCCTCCACATCGCTCCCATCAGATAAATACTGTGCAAGATGGCAAGCCAAAGAATCCACATGCTCCTCTGCATTTCCATGTCCTTTCAAGCTCAAGAGATCTGCCATAGGAATCACAAARGTCACAGCATGGATTCCTCTCGCATTGTACCACTCCGCATATTTTTTCAGATGCTTTTGCTGAGCGCCCAACCACCCTAGCAGCACCACCGTGAGCACCGGTTTCTTCTCCAAAGAATCCTGATCACGACCACCATCCTTAAGACCYCTCCAAATTCCTCCGTTCGGAACATGCCAAGTATGGAGAGATTGCGTCGCCTGAGGGGAAGAAGAAGGATACGGAAAATTCGAGGACTGAAAAGACAAGAGGCTCGACAGCAGAGACTCCAAATAGTTTGAAGAATGCGGCGTCTGCGCAATGTGCGACCCTAGCTTCGCCAGTGTCACGGGCGCCTCGGCTTGCGCTTGAAGAAAAGAGTAATAGGGCAACGAAGTCACATCGTTACCAGCCTTCTTCCAACTCCGAAACCCGACGACGTGCTTCTCTGTCACCGGCGCAGCATACAACCCCGAGGTCGAGAAACAGAACGGCGCCAACGTCGGAAACTTGACGGCCGTCGTCAACACCGGATGCGCCATCATCATCGAGACCTGCGACGTCGTTGGCGCTACTACAGACGTCGAAAGAAACACGGGCAACATATGTCCAATCGCTCTCTGAGAGGACRACGACATCGACACCGACCCTCCTCCTACAGTCCCTTGCGCCAGAGGGAATTCCGAAGACGCGTAACAGGGCGGACAAACCGAGGACGGCGACGGTGAGGAGTGYGATGATAGCGTTGGCGGAGTTGCCAAATCCTTCAAGACTCGCGGAAAGGAAACAACAGAAAGAGGCGACGCCGCACTACTACTACTATTACTACTACAACCACACGCGCCCGAGAGAGACGCGAGAGGAGGCAGAGGCATGGAAACGGGGACTGCGTGGAAGAGAATTGGAGTCACCTTCAGATGCAACTTCTCCGGAATAACATCCACAGTCGTAGTGGCACTCGCCAAGACGGCCGCCGCGGCCGCGATGGTGCCTTGCACCACGCGCGACCCCGCCCCGAGCCCCATTCACACCCTCCACATACAAATAAACACCGCCTKCGCAATCCTCACCAAACCCTAATCAATCCTCCTCAATCCCTTCGCAATCACTCCTCAATCACTCCTCAATCATTCAGCAATTCTTTTGGCAGACACCGCGCGCGTCCTCCAAGATCACGGATCCTTCACAGAGCACCAATTCAAACCTTCGAGGATTATTAATGCAGCGACAGGGTGGAGTCCCCCACCACGGGAAAATTGCTTGCGAGAATGAAAGTGTCCCGAGGAAGGCAAGAGAGAAGCGGGAGGGATTCCTTGCGGCTGAAGATCATGTAGAATCTTTGGAGCTGTCAAAGGAAATACTACTATGATAAAGCTGCAAGCCGGAGAAGCTTGAGGATGGTAATTGTGAATTCTTCAGTGACCAAGTCTTTCATTTGTCTGCAACAGGAGCTTCGTTGTTCTTGTCGTTGTTATTGTTTTCAGCAACGAAGGCGCCGCGCTTGCTGGTCCCCAGGATTTCGCCTTCCTGCGACGCGGTGGAAGTGGAGGCTTCGGGGGGAGCGTTTGAACGTTTGAACCCGCCTTGATCGTTGAGTGGGCCTTGGTTGTGTCGCCCTTTCGGCCTTGAACGTTGTTCACGCTCATTCTTCTAAACATTTTTTTTCTTTTAATTTTTTTTATCAAGGCCCTTATTAGGGACGCTGATTGGTCACTGAGGTACGGCTGCAGTTTCGAAGCTATTGATTAAAAATAAGAGTGCTTGGGGTCTTTGATTTTTTTTTATTTGGTCTTAAGTGGAAAGTTGTACCTTGCTATGGTTGGCGAGCTTATTTTGGACTCCGTATAGGGTATAAACTACCCCATCCTAGGTCAAGTGGGAGCGAGTTTGTTGTGGGATAATTTGTATTTTAGTGGTGTACATTTCAGAACTTGAATGCTCTCTTCTAACATAATTTTGCCCACAATGGGCTTGCTTGCATGTGGTGTAAATTGGGGTAGTCTACCTAACTTTAAATAGGGTATTGRTGGGTTTTTTATTATCATTTTGATAAAGTAGTCAGCTATAATTTTTTCAATACTCATATGATATTTAGGTGATATTTGGTGATATCTGTAGCAAAACTAGGTAAGACCTAGGTAAATTAGGTTCTTGATCTTATAATATTTTTATCCAAAATTCTATAAAGAGAATAACCAACATCTTTTAGATGTAGCCAAGTGCCGAAAAATTGTGCATAAAAAATATTAAATTTCTTTATTAAAGTGAATTGCATGAATGTGCAATAAGTTTTTATATTAAAGTGAATCGCATGAATTTTGATATACTTATTGTAGATTGATTTAACCCCTAAAGGACCTAGGTCCAATTTTCAGGCAGTGACGGCTCCACTCTCTCCACAACGTCACGTAGCGTTTGGGGGTATTTTTTTTGAGTTTTACGTGAGCTATTGTCTTTTTCCTTTTTTATTTTTTATTTTTATTTTTTATTTTTTATTTTTTTGAAACATACAACCCTCAGCACTGTTTTTTTTCCAGGAGATTTGTGGTCAATTTGCACCAAAATAATTTGCCTTGCACCAAGCCCTTAGAACATAAGTAGCAAAAGATTGGATGAAATCGACAAAAAACTCCCAAGTTAAAAGAATACCTTGAATGAAATTGCCAAATTGTGGATGAAAACATAATTTTGAATATGTGCTATGTGCTAATTTGATATTTTCTATCCAATATGCAGATGAATGTTGAAATTTGTAGCACCACTATAGCATTTAATATCGCCACTCTCATTGAAAAATGAAAAAAACCCTGACCTTTAGGTGGACTGACACGACACAACAACCAAGGTAACGTGGCGGAACCTTTCATTTCCACTACTCTAGTGCCATTGCCACAACCAAAATAAATGTAAAAGTACTTTTTTTAATCACTAAAACCAAAAATAAATAGAAAAAAAAAAAAAAAAATCTCATTTGGAGTCAAAACATCACGAAACAAAGCCCATGCACCCCTCCTCGCTAAGGCGATTCCAGCATTCCAAACAAGCTGAGAGGATGCACAATCTTGGGGATCTCAAAATAACAATCAAACAAACAAGTAGCCTAGCTAACTTAAGGTTTGGATATTTGAACCATTTTTTCAAGTTACAAATTCTATTTTGTTTTCTATTTTTTATTCCAAATAGAAATCATATATCTAGATTACTTCATTGTTTTTTCCAATGTTTTCAAATTGCAAGCTTTTTTTTTTTTTAATTCTACTAGCCAACAATAAATTAATCCAAAGGCATTWCTTTCCAAACATCGTTGTCAAGTCTATCATTTCATTTATATTGAGTAAGGCATTCTCACTCTTTTGCAACATGAGTTGTTTGCCTCCAACTAGAGTAGAATTCTTTGCAATAGCATTCCAATTTTTTTTGAAGTTTTATGATCTAGTTTTCTTTGATTCCCATATTGAATTGTTTTTTTCAATACTGAGTCCAATTTTCTCTCTATTGTTTAGTCCAAATAGAAATTTTATGTATTTTTTCACTAATTTTTTCTGGTGTTTTCAAATAGTGACCGTTTTTTTCCCAATTGTACTAGCTAACAATGAACTATTTAGTAATTCTCCCCAAACATTGCTTCATTGCTTCATAGCTTCTCATTGATCCAAATATGTTGCTCATTGATTCAAATCGGAGAAAACATTTGCTCAAATCAATCAATGCTAGTTTTCAAAATGAACCAATGGAAGTTGAAGCATCTTGTGCGTATTTCAAAGAGGTTTGTTTTACGGTAGTATAGTATAGATAGTAGGTGTTCCAATGACCTCAATCNGAACCAATGGAAGTTGAAGCATCTTGTGCGTATTTCAAAGAGGTTTGTTTTACGGTAGTATAGTATAGATAGTAGGTGTTCCAATGACCTCAATCATGAAAATTAATTTGTAATATATTCACACAAACTCTAAAAACTCTCAAACCAATTGCATTCACTTTTTCTTTCATTTACTAACATCATGATATGATATTTTTTCCAGATTGTTATTAGATTTTCACTTTTCAAAAAATGCAAAGAACAATACCTTCTAAAACATTGGAAATACTTCAACAATTTCATCACCCAAGGAAGGGAATACATCTCCTAATATTTTGTCCTAGTTCTTTGTATTGCTTATTGAATCTTAATACCACGTCACCTAACATTAACACAAATAAATACCAAAAGGAATTGAGCATGGTTTCTATTATTAAACTACCGTAGAATTTCAACCAATATTTAATGCTAAAAATCCTACACTGTACCCAATTTTTAAAACAAAACAAAATCAATTTTTTTAATTCAATAATTCTTAAGTRGAGCACTTTCTTAGACCTTAATTAATTACTCTGTTGACATATCTGAAACCTACTCCTTCTTAGACCTTTTGTTAAATATTGTTTGAAAGCCAAGAAAAGATTTTAGATTCTCACAATAAATTTCCAAAGTGCAAAGAAAAGGTATACCTTAAATCAACCTTACTTTTAGTTTCTCACGTATAGAAGTTTGCACATATACCCAAAATCAACCTTACCTTTAGTCCCTCTTGTATAGAAGTTTACCCCAAGAAATCTACTCTACAAACCATCAAATCCATCAAATATTTTTGCAATATTTTCATTTGTAAACATGGAGGTTCATGAGTTCCATCTACACCAATAACTAATTGAAAAGTAGTGCATTTTTGTACAACAATAAATATTTATATAATGTGGAATGTTGAGAAATTAGTGAGGGGCAACTTAATTTCACTATTTAGTGTACACTAAAAAGTGAAATTAAGTTGCCTTTACAATTAGGTTGCCTTACCTCTAATAAAGTTATCCTACAAGCCATCAAAGCCAACAAATAGTTCTAAAAATACTTCCATTTGTACACACGGAGGTTCATGAGTTCTAACTACACCAATAACTAATTTGTATTCTTGTACAATGGATGTTTATATTGTGTGGAATGTCAAGAAATTAGTGTGGGGCAACCTAAACACCTAATTTCATTATTTAGTGTACGTCAAGTGGGTCGCAGCCTCGCAGGCATCTTCTTAACTCCCTGGTCCCGAATGTGCTCACGTGGAGGGACGAAACTCTCATGGGGGTTTCTGCTCGCGCCACGTGGATCATGTCCGAACAGGAGAATCTATGTGGGCACCGTGGCTTCCTGAGGGGAATGGGGAACCCGGAGAACATGAGGTGGACGAATGGAATAATTCCAAGTGGGTCAGTTTCTCTCCTTCAGTTAGGGATATATTTTATCATAACTTTTTCGCTGTTATTTGGGGGGCACCTTGGACCACTTAAAAAAAAAGTTCATTCGGTGGAATATGCTTTGGGTATAAATGGAAAATGCAAAGCTTATCTTCTGCTCAGATTTTACTTGTGTTCCTAGCCAGAAAATATTCAAGGGGAATAATTTCTTCAGTGCTAATTGTAGGGGTGGTTCTTAGTGCCCGTGCCTGTTTTGAGCCTCTTACCTTATGTAAAAAGGTAACTACACCTAATTGCATCCCAATAAGCAATTGAGCATTGTTCCTATTATTCAAGTACCTAATACATTTGTTGGGAGTCAAAAGAGTATTTTGGATTATGTTCTTAAGAATTTTCTTGAATAAAGTATGAGTTTTCAAAGTACTGAAAATATGTGTCTCCAATAGCAATTTTAGTCTCTCATGAATAGATGTATATTTTAGGCAAGAATATGGAGGTGTAGCTATTGTAATCCAAAGACTTTCTTTGATTTATTAAATCATAGCTTCCCTTCCTTGGCATGGAACTTGCCATCGACTATTGTATGCATGTCCACCATATGTCTACCTCAAACACAAGCCTCCTCTTCAAATGTGAGCCCTTGGCTAGAAGTATACATAACATGATATTTTGAAAAATCTTGGATCCTGAACTAAAACTCATCTTGCCAATCTTGGAGAGAACATTGTTTTATTTAATCCTTAGACAACATTCCCTTGCCTAAGGGAGATCCAAAAGTCTCCTTCAAATAGAGCCTAGGTTTTGTTGCTCCCCCAAAAATTGTTCAATCAAGGCATGCAAACCTAATTATAGTGCTGGGCAAGCCACTCACTAGAGAAATGGGTTCAATAAGTAGGTTCAATAGGTTGAAACATTCCAAAAAAGTACAAAAGTCACTTTTTTCAACAATTCTCTAAAATGGCCAAGTGCAAAGGCCCTGGGCTGTCGTTTATGAGTTAAGTAGGTAGATCAAATCAGAGTTCGTGAGGTTGAAAGAAGTGGTCATGGGCGCAGCATATGTGATCTCTGAAAAAAAAAAATTCAAAAATAATTCCGTTCATGTATATCAACAAAAAGGAGGACTTTGAAGTTTGACAAATCCTCACATGACTTACCAATATTATGTCGCTAAAATGACTTTCTTTCACAAGTAAAACTTGACCCCGCAAACGGCGATGAGAGGATACGGGAAGTTTGATGAAAACCGAAGATTGCTTTCCTTAAATAACGGGACTCATCCTCAATCGCACCGTCTCGTCTCGTGTAATCGATACTAGGTGACATTAAATAAGAAGTACAGTCAACAATGGCAACCTAGACGAACATCTAAGAGAGACGTCAAATAAGAAGTAAGCGAATCCAAGGCTCCCAGCATATTCATATCAGCATGTCASAAAGAAAGCTCCACCAACCTCATTACTAGATTCTTAAGAACATCCAGACAAAACCTAACCTCTCACGATCGGCTAAAAACTATATTAAACACCGAGAAAGATCGACCACTAATGTGACACCAAACACCTCAACAATGTGCACATTCCACTCCTTCCTTCACGAATTTCTTCAGCTCAATTACGATTTTTGCACAAAGGCATTTAAGAATCTCGGAGATAGAGGTAACTCTAGAAGAAGATCGGCGACATTATTAACTGGCGAAGATGATTTCAAAATCCATTACGTAACATCACCACTCTAGTGGTCTGCCAAATTCGGAAATTCCYTCCACCAAAAGTACAGAGACACCAGCCACAGAGTTCGCAATCTACTTCGCAAAGGAATGAGGCACTACATTTTTTGATACAGAACTTCGTCAGAGGCAATAGATTTCAGCTGCATTGCGACTAGTAACAGAACAGGGAGGTGACTAAAYGGTAAGAGGTTATAATGTTTTCCAAAACATAGATCATCGCTCCAACCACGATGGAATTGCAGCTTAGTTAGAGGTCAGGAAAATGCACGAAACCCTGCAATCGCCAATCTGCTGCAAATGTAACCCTAGGGTTTWAAGCTGCCGAATCTTTCGCCCCATGACCGGAAAAAAACAACGCCTAAATCCAGCACCACTGATTGTAGAAAGCATCGTAATTAGTGATGCATTTCAGCTGCAGCATTATAAACCCCTATCTGAATTCCGACTAAGCCCCAAATTGTCAAGGTGACATAGCAGGGGACGACCAATAGGTTATTTCAATTTCCAAATCGCAGATCGCCGCGATAGAATTATAGCTTAATTTGAGAAATTAAAAATGCAAGAAACCTTACGATCGCCAACACGCTGCAAATGCGCCAACTAGGGTAWTGAGTTGAGCTGCCGCGAAATCAGCATTCCGTCTAAGTCCTACACTGCCATAGTGACAAAACAGGGGACGAGTAAAGCATCGCAATAGGCTATTCCGTTTTCCAAATCGCAGATCGCTGCGACGGAATTACAGTTAAATTCAAGAGAGAGAAAAAATGCAAGCAACCCTACGATCGTCATTACGCTGCCAATGAGCTACCTAGGGTTTAGAGTTGAGCTGCCATCCCTATATCCATCCCTAAATCCACTCCCACGGCACATGATAATTTCCGATTGCGCACCTGAGCTGCTTCGAATTGGTGTGAGGAAGCGTCCTGCAAGTGGTTGATCTGCACACGCGCCGTTTTGATGGCCTCGTCGGTAGAGCTGAGCGCCTTCTGGCCCATGCTCTGCGCCTGCGCCGTGTAGAAGCTCCAGGAGTCATCGGTGGAGGGCTTGTCGTCGTCGTGCCCCATGGCCAAGAGGAAGACGGGGAGAGGGCTTTGTGGAAATGAGCGTCGTCAGCTGGGCCGTCCCTTGGGAGCTTCTCCTTTGTTCTTTTCGTCGTCTCTCTCCTCTCGCTGTGTTTTCTGAGGCCCCGGCCTTGCCCCTTATGTTAAAGCTTCAACAACTCAAGGGAGAAGAAGAATTAACCCTTAAAATGCTTTAATGCATTTTAGTTGTTTTTTTCATATTTTTTTCACATTTTTTGCATGTGTATTTTTAGGAGTATGCTATGTATATCATTTCCATCAAATTGGTTGTAAAGGTAGGCTATCTTTCAAAAAGTTCTATTGAAGTTCATTAGATGAAACATCATCAAAAGGCAATTTGTTCATCATCAAGAATATGGATTTTGGAGCACTTGTTTTGGGGTCAATGCTTGAATCTTTTTTTGAGTTTTTGAGCTTCTTTGCTTTTATCTTCCAACAAATATAATATTTACCTCATTTTCATCGAATTGTTCAACATAAATAAAACTATCTTTTAAAGATTTCATATTATTTTGGATGAATGAGAAGTTATTTTGGATGAATGAGAAATTATTTGGAAAAACATTAACGAGATGCACTTTGTTTTATCACTCACAAAATGTACTTTGGTGAACTTACTTAGGGGTTGCTTGAATTCTTTACTGAATTATTGTACATCTTTGCTTGTATCTTTGTACAAATATGTATCATTGTGATTGTGTCATGTTTTGTGTGCGCTGTCTTCAGAACGCAACGCATAGTCACTCAAATAGGTTTTCTCAATTAGTTCATGAATGAATTGATTGTTTTTCGAAAATTACAATTCATGACCCCCTTTGTACCATTCATATTTTAAAAAGCTCTTGTGGTGACAATCAATACAGGATATTGCCACCATAGGCATTCAAGACCATATTTAGTATCTGTATAGTATTCCAAATTCATATTTTGTATCATATTTAAAATAGTAATTCAATACAATATTTTGAATCATATTTAATATAGTAATTCAATACAAAACTTTGTATCATATTTCATATTGTTTTCCATACAATATTTTAATATTCATATTCCAAATTGTATTTTGTACAATATGTAGTATCAATTTTTAGTACTATATTTTGTATTATAATCCGTATTGACACCATCAACGACCATTGATTTTTCCACGGATCAACGACATTGGAATGGARGGGCATTTATTTTAAAACGAATTGAATTGCTATGCATTTTTCCACGGAGAGGGGAAGTGGTTAATTGCAAAAAGAAAGAGTAAGGTAGAACCATCCATTCCTGATTGGGGGCCAATAACCAACCTATAGACTAACTTATTTCCAACCAAGGCCAAAATTTTTTTTTTTTTTTTTTCAAAGTTGGAACTAAAAGTTCATGAAGCATTTCCCAACCTAGTGTGCAGGAAAGTAGGAAGCAGTGAGTGGAAAAGTAGTTTTTTGAGTGATCAGAATTGGAAGAGTCTAGAGATTGGCAATGGATCTTGCGCACTTTTTGCCTTTGAAAATTCATAGTAATTTCACTTCAAGCGATAAAATTACCAAAGTTTTTGCAATCCCCATCATATTTATCAACACACCTATGAAAATATTTACCTTGCATTACATTGCTCTAGATTTGTCCAAAATTCCTTATTTGGTCGGTTATGGGTGGTTCTACCTTATTAGCATCATTATAAGAGATAGTTATTTACCTCATTATTAATTAAATTGGTAATAAAAAAGCCATTGTTTATAAATTCAATGGTTTCTTTAGATGAATGAAAAGTTCTTRAGACAAAACATTGATGAAAGGCACTTTGTTCATCATCTAGAATGCAAATGTCAGAGAACATACARGTCAAGGTRACTCATTTTAAAATATCCAAATGAATATTTGATCAAGGCTCATGTTTTTGAAGTATTTAAGTTTTTGTTCCTCCGATATTAGACATGTATCCAAGCATATATTGCAAACGCCCTTTTATTTTGATTTTTGGAAAAGTGGCCAGGATGGCAATCACTTGAAATTTGGTGAAGCATTTATTTCTTCRTGCATCCATCTTTTGGACCAAAAAATACTTTTTAATCAAACGCATACACTTTTTCATCCAAATTTGGCAATTTCAATCATATTTTTCAAAAAAATGAAAAATTTCTTGCAAAAAAAGATGACTTTTATTTGGTGAAATGTACACATTTATTTTGAAATGGTGCAGTCTAGCACTATGGTGCCAAAAAAAAACTGGTAAGGTCACTCCAAATTTTTTACATTGAAGGAAATAGAGGCATATTAAATTATTTACCATAAATAATAAAATTAGAATTTTTGATTTTATATATGGAATCAAAGCCTTTCTCTTATCTAGAAAATGTCACAAAATTTAAATTTTAACCATTCCAACATAGAGGGCAGTTTTTGACATTTAATTTTATCCAACAACAAATGAATTTTATGAGCCCATCCACATCTTTCAATAATTGTTGGTGTTACATTTGGTATTTTGAGTGTTTGTTGGATCTTGCTAATTCAAGGGGTTGAAGATTCTCTATGCATGCATTTTTTGAAAATAATTATGAATATATTGAAAAATTTCAAAGTTCTCAAAATAGATTAGATCTGTCCAAAATTGTCATCTAGCTTTCACAAATAGAAGTAATAGTACATTACAAGTTTAATGATGGACTTGCAACCATATTGCAACTAGGCAAATTTATCCTAAGGTGATACCATACTACTTACATAAAGACAAATTGGAACTAAATTAAAGTTGTATATGACTAAGTATTTGATGAATGACAAAAAATTCTCTTGTGTAGGACAAAAGTTTAACTATTCATCTTTGGAATTTCGTGTGGAAAGTGAAGAACCTCTGGAGTAGCTTGACTTTCAATGAATGCTTTTGGATTTTTTTATACACATGATATCACACAGTATTAAAATACATGATTTCCAAGGTCACCCCCACATTATTCTAGAGTTAACCCTTGAAAGGCCCTTAGGATTTTTCTGTACAACTTGTATTTAGCCTTATACCTCTTCGATTGTGTTTTTTTTATATGAATTATGATACATTGTTATTTACATACTATCACGATCATTAATTTACTTTGTATTGAAAATTATTTGGTCAATATTTTTTTGATCAAATACCACCATATTCATAATATACTATACGATCGCAAAGGACTTTTAGACCCTAAAATTAGGGTTAAAGCCAAACCTGCTACCAAACTCCAATATACAGTACACAATAAGGCAAGAGATTCATAAAGCACTTGAGCTCTAGAAGAGTCCACCTCCTCAAATTGTACACTACTCATAAATTTTGCTCCACATTTCAGGTGGTGGATGCTTTTCACTGACCTTTGTGTTTCAACTTCAAAAATTCATAAAAGATTCGCAAATGAATCATTTGAACTGCTATAGATATGAGAAGAGTTACATTATTAATTGGGTACTTATGGGTTAATTTACTTTGTGTCTAAACATTTGAAGAAGAAATTACCTTCACAAGATCAGTAGCAATTCCTGAAGCACCATGGAGGACAAGCAC
This sequence comes from Pleurozium schreberi, assembly GCA_006891605.1. Taxonomy (NCBI): domain Eukaryota; kingdom Viridiplantae; phylum Streptophyta; class Bryopsida; order Hypnales; family Hylocomiaceae; genus Pleurozium; species Pleurozium schreberi. The sequence goes on from VACF01001970.1 coordinate 29,390, forward strand.
AGCTTTATGCGCAGTTGCTACCTCATGTAACTCCTGTGCATCAACATAAAGCTGAACATAAGTTTTTTTGGCTTTCTGAGGTGGATTTTTATTAAGCTTAAAAGCTTAAGTAAAGAGGTAAGAAAAGGCGGCAGAAAAGAGGAATTGCCAAATATTGTACATTAAAGAATATGGAAGCGGAAGCGTTTAAAAAAATGTAATGGTTGTGAGAAAGACCTTCAGAAGGTTGAGGTCTAGATTGGGGCCACCAGGTGGATACTTTCCGTGTACATTCCCAATGCAAACTGCGAGTGCATCCACTCCTGTACTCTCCAAGAAACTCCGTGCCTGGACCACAAGCAAATATCATACATCATTAAATTGCATTGTAATTGACACTAATTTAATGACACTTCTTTTCAAGAGAATATTCGCATATTACAGTATTGCAAAATCAAGACCCAAAATCACCAGGCAGCTTGAAATTACAGCTATTAATAATCAATAATTTATGATCATCAAAGAGACAATCTTTTCTTTCAAGACCCGAAAAATACCAGCTTGAAAGGGGGGTGGAAATCATCACTTCCTAAAATTTACAGCATAAACATCAAAACATGTAAGACAGGGATTTGGAAATTACCAATTTTTTAAGTTTCACAGCCCCAATTTAATTAGAATTTTGGCGCAATGTGGTATTATCATACTCCTCCACTGCAGTTTTAGGAAGCGAACATTCTACTAAAATTGTCTAATTCGAAGATGATATCGTAAATGCAACAAAGAATAAACTAAAGTGATAAGATTACCCGACCTGGTCTACAGAAGTAAGCCGTGCCTCGTATTCCTCAACGGTAAGGCCGTCTTCGGTGCCTGACAGACGGCCGATCTCTGCTTCAACAGGCACACCTTTTGCATGAGCTTCTTTAACAACTCTACTTGTTAAAGCCAGATTCTCCTCAAAGGGGAGATGGGATCCGTCAACCATTACGGAGTTAAAACCCTGCAGGTCAGAGGTACACAAAATCAGATATGATGCAACATTCTCTCAGTCGTATACCCTATTTTAAAATCAAATACTCGGTTCTCTCACAACAAGCCTTAATTAGTAAACGGATGTACCTCACTTTGTACAAATTGCACGTTGTACTCTCACTATCACACATTGTTATATATCACAAGATGTTGCATAAGAATGTGACATGAAAAGGAAAAGAGGACCAGTGCTTTAGGAAACAACATTCAAAATGAACTCTCTAAACCTTGACAGTCAGAAATGGAAGGGACGTACTAATTCGAGAGCTTCCATTATCACGTTTTCCTCACTTCCATGATCGAGGTGCACAGCTACGGGAACCTGTGGAGAATATATCAGGGTAAAGTTCATTGTGTCAATTTTGCAACATATATCCTTAACTGCAAGGTGACTTCCGGGTCTTGAAAAGCCCTGAGAATGAATGGAAATTCGACGTACAGAGATTAAACTAAATGAGCATGATCTAGCACTGATTGATTAAAATAAATCAATAGCATCGCTGCAGACGCAGATACTCTACGCAGGATAACGCATGTTCAGAATTATATCAACGGAGTCTCTTTCACTTATTCTTACCTGAGCAGTCTTAGCAGCAGCTACGCAGCAAGCCACTAGAGGTTTGCCCCCATGACTCAGTGATCCAGGGTGAATCTGCGATTAATGAAGAGCTCTTGTTATAAGAGTACGGTTCCAAAATTGGAAAAAAGACTCTGGCTCAGAGCAAAATGAGTAAATGTCACGAGCATGTAACAAAACGTGCCTTGTCCTCTTCGTGTTAAGATATTAAACAAACTCACGCACACACGCACGTGTGTGTAATGAAATCTCAAGTTCAAACCTTCGCAATTGCAACTCTTGTGGTATGAGCTTGTAAGCAAAGTAAGCCTTGATTTTTACAATCGCGAAAAGGAAGAAGAAAAAAGGGAATCCATTTTTGAGGTGATGTATGAGCAACCTGTAGGATTGCAGGACTCTTCTCTGCCTCAGCCGCAGCTACCACAGCCATAACTCCTTCCAAATTGTACACGTTGAATGCGCCAACTGCGTAGCTTCCTTTCTCAGCTGCCTAAAGAGTGTCCACCGTGCTCTTTAAGTAACTCGAATTGCAAATAAAACCTTCAATATTGAATCCGTTATGCTTCTATCAAGGTAATTAAAGCTASAGGGGTTAGACAGCCATCCACTTCTTTTTCCAAAATCTTTGATGATATTTCTGTGTAAAACTACTCGAAAAGAATGCATACTTTTCAAAGGTAACGAACATTTTAAACCAATACTAATTCAGCTTGGAATTATCATGGAAGACATGAAAAAAGGGGGTTCATCACTTTCGCTTATTACCAKAAGTATGTCTTTCGTCGAGGACCTAGCAGGTCGTGACCACAACTTCACAACTTGAGCAAGAGCATCAGGACCTCCCACATTGCCTGCAGCCATGAGTTTTCCGGGAAATAAATCTACTGCAGACTCGCATCAAATGATCAAAACTCTAGGCAGCCAGGTTGTCCAAATTGCAAGCGGATTCAGGAATTAGCATCCAATAGTCGTTGAATAGTMGGTTCTATTTGCTTACCAGGAAAAACAATGTARGGGATATTTGGGTAGCGGCTACCAGGTCCAAGTTTCCACAAGGGCACTCCAGGAAGTGCTTGACCTGCCACTTCTGCTCGCCGTGCTCCCATGGCCTTCGTTGCCAAATCTGATGACGTTATCCCGCCCTGCACCCAACCAACGCGTATAAGTATCATTAAAAGTGCACGAACTYGCGTCAAATTTCATCCTGATACGTTACATTCGAAGTCACGAAAGATGAACATAACAACGTTAGATGAATATGACATAACACTCTTGGAAGGAGCTGCAAAAACCTTGGGCGAAAATGGTAATTCAATCACAAATCAGGACATCCAAGATTCTCTAATACTCTTCCTTTGACACATCTTCAGTTCAAGAATGAAAGGGTTCGTAATCAGTCAACTACCAGTATCCTAGGCAAGTGCAGTTACTGCCAACCACAGTTAGAAAAGTCGGTGGTCAACATTGCTTTAGAATGTGGGAGAGCAAATGTACAAGTACCTTGGCAAGAAGGTAACGTGGTCTTGTCTTGATCCGTGATACAATCTCGACCAGAGCAGAGCTTACTTTGCTTCCAATGTCAAGATTCTCCTTTGCACCTGAAAGTGAATGATATACGTTTTTTTAAATTCAAATATTTATAAGGGACTTGTGTCAGAGAGTATAAAATGGGAGAGAATAAGCTTGACTTACTGGACCCTGTCACGAGTTCTCGGCTGGTCATGATGAGTGTGTCTCTTCCTGCTGATAGCAAATGGTCAGCAATCCTTGCAGTTTGGGTGATCTCTATTTCCCTCTCCTTGACCGATCCTTTCGCCAAGGTACTCACGCTTACCTGCAATTGCAACCGTGTGTTAACCTCCAAGACATGAAACTTCAAACAATTGTCTGAAGCAAAGAGAATCAAAAAGTCTCACAAGTTTGCAGATTTGACCCTGAATTCCGTGTGTTGACCATCCAAGTGTTTAAAAAGAGCTCCGTTAAGCTATTTGCCCCCATGAGGAGTAGTTAATTAGAGTTTGACCAGACTCTTAGAACCAGAGTTATTCGTCTTAGCGTTTTTATACACTATCAAGATGTAAGGTCTGTGCAGTCAAGGTATGTCTTGCCGAGTAATACATCTGTCATCAAACGACATCAAAACTGTGCATTCAAGAATATAAGAGATTAAATGTCCTTGGGTTCACACGACTAGGGAATTTCTTTAAATGCAAGAAACGTGTTGTTGCTTTGACAAACACAACGAGGATGAAAAATGAGAGAACCCACAGTGATGCATTCGAGGAAATCTCCACACTGCGCTCTCAGTTCCTCCACCTGTATAAAACAGAAGACCTTCAGGAATTAGAACCAGTAAAGCAATAATCATTAAATTGGCAATTTCTAAATTGCCCCAAATCGGATATTCAAACAGTTCTTCCCTTAAAAACTAGCCACTATTCATGAAATAATGGGGAACGTGTTGTTGTTGTTGGGGGCCTTTTCAAGCACGTTTCAATTAATATCTTCTAATTCTGGATGACAGTGATAAAAGGAGCGAAAGTATGTCAAGAGAGGATCTTAATGAACATGGATCCAGATTGAAACCTCGTCTGTGTTGAGGGCCCGTGAATTTGTGAGGATGAAGAAACAGTCAGGGGAGCTTTCAAACTCCTTTCTTAATGTGTCCACAGTCCTGCARCCAACATTCCATAGTCAATGTTTATAAATATCAACTTAAAGATCTAAATGCCCCAAAACTGGATGCTTAATAGTGGTTGCTTCCATATCTAAAGGAGGAGTTGAAATTAACCATTTACGAAGGTCAGAAAATGTACCAATAGAAAGAAGAAATCATACCCTACAGTTTCAAACAATGTTTTGAAAGTTCCTGCAATTGATGATTAACTTCAAAGTGAACTTTATATTTTCAGTTTGAGCACTTAAGAGTTAAACCCTTCTACGAAAGCGATACCCTTTGTATTCAATATTTCTTCTTAAATAAAGAAAACCCACCATTCAGTAAGGACCGTCACTCCATGAACAGTCTGAGTACCAGTAGGATCGTCATCTAGTACCACCAGCACCTTAGCACGTCCCGCCTTCTCAATCTTCACAACTTCTTCCACRGCATCCTCGGGCCATTCCTTCGGAAGTCCCTGCAAGGTGCTGTCTTTCTCAAGTTTTTCATATTTTGTCACTTTGCAGGTATCATTGGAAGCGCCACCTTGAATCGGCAGAGGGACCTTGGTGGGGGCCGCAACAGTCACTCCAGTTAACTTCTCAAACACCTGAATAAAACCAGAAGAAACAAACGTAACTAGTCTTCATCAACTTCAGCAATCAACATCCTCACTAACGAGTGTCTCCACCGAAAAGGTGCTAATGAAATTTTAACTTTTTATTCATACAAAATTAGAACTGAAGAATATTACGATTGGAAGGGCATCAACATATCCCATGAAATAGAAATAAAAATCGGAATTTGGACATTGGAAGACCAAAATACACCTTTCATGTTTATAGTCTTTGGTCCAATTCAATTCTATATATTAGCATGATGTTTAGGATTGCATTCCTGCAGTGGGAGATGCATCAAATCCACTGCTAAAGAATGTTATGATAGTAGATTGGTATATTGAACATTACAAAGTGCCACCGAGCAAAACGCACCTTGACAACCGCAGCATCGTCCTGCCTGCCAAAACCAGCCGCAGATGCTGCAAAAATCACCGTTCGTTCATCAATATACGGGTTTTGAGACATCAAATTGGGCAACATGTTCATGACAATCACAATCGATGAGAGACGCTGGACATTTTTGCGAGGTAGTCATTTATATCATTTGATGTTTAAACCTCCTCAYAAACTTCCAATTGWGATGCAAACTTTGCAAGACWTGAAATCAAATACAGAGGGTCAARTGGTGAGGCACTTGGCTAAAACAYTTCGGTTGTACCATGTGACCTGTAAACGTAAACCTTGAGAGCTTCTTACCCGAAATAAATTGTTGCAATGCTGAACAAGCCAGAGGTGCAGGCACATTCAGGCGCTTGGTCTCTCCTGCAACTATCCCCTGCGAGCCGAATCTGTGTCAGGAGTCTATACTTGTAGATGCATGGTTAAGTTTTAAGCCAACCTTCGGGTCAGTTCCAAGTTCTCTTTAGCAGCGCTCTGTGAGAATATTTTATTGTAACAAGCAAGTTGTAGCAACATTGAAACAGATGCATTTCAGGTACTGACACTTAAGAGCATCAAAATGAGCATCTTAGCATGGTTCTTGTTATTAGACTAGCTCAACTACTGTTTTGCGGGACACTATGAATAAACCACAAATTTCAAAGCGCTGATTTCAGGTGTATCTAAAATCAGCCCTAGACTCTTATGTCCTAAACATGTAAATTGTAGGCAAGAATTTTCAGGAGAGCTTTTGGGTAGGGTTGCATTCAGGTGTTGTTACCTTAAACTAAACACATGTTTTTTACAGTAAATCAACCAAGAACACTCTCCATAACATCATGCAGCTACAAATACTCAATGCCACTCTACTCTTTTCCATGCAGAGCAAAGGACACTTACCAGATCTTTAACAAAAATTTCGATTGCAGAGTATGGAGTATAATCGTCATCAAGCATATGCGGAACCCGATTTATAAACATCCTGATTCGCCATCAATAAAAACAAACTTTCAATGCCTTCACTAAAAGCTAAGACTTGACCCAGCTCAATGATTGTACTGTAGATAAAACCTAAAGCGTTGAATGGTGTCAACAGCAGTATTCCAATGGCCCACACTGTTAAGGGGTTGAACCGAACCAGGAGGATCCGGAAGAATTCGAGACAATGTCATAAACGAGGCGCGTATTCAAGCCCAGTCGAGCTCCAAAAGCAATGCCCTCAGCAGCAGATGCTATGTGCACACCMGCAAGCAGCTGGTTGACCATCTTCACTGTGCTGCATGATCCACAAATCCACACAAATCCACAAATGAACATTAGAAGAAATTTCGCAGCCCAAGGCTACAGTTTCCTATATTCACTACTGCATAACACAACGTCCTATAACCCACAAATTTCCTCCTTGGGTCTTATACGACACCTCACTGAAGAATGTAATAACACTCCCTTGCTTCTTGAGGAGGGATTGTAATTAAATTAGCCATTGATGTCTCAATTAGTGCATGAGTTTGAAGTCCAAATTATCGTGGGAGACGATACAACTAGTTGATGTCGTAAATCCCTCGAGATCCTTGATTTTGACAAATATTCTACACGACCAATACATTGCTGGCACAGACCTTGAATATTGATAAATAAATACATATTTGACACATGTAAGTTCAACTCTCTGGGAACTAAATGTAACTCAGTGACCAAGTCTGCAAAGAGCTCTTCTAATGGAGGGAACAATCAAAGTAAAGTACTGATGAAGAATAGATCGACATCGATGAAGCATGAGAGAGGAGCAATGAAAAATACCTGCCAGCGCCAATTCCTCCTTGAATAATGTACAAATTCTCACTCATAGCTGTGCAAATCCGATCAAAAACTTCAGTCCTATTTCCACATTCTAGTTTTYTACTTCAGGATGTCAGAAAAAGGTGTAAAAAATGGAGCCAAACAACAGCAGATGCATAATGCACTCAAGGTAACTTGGTTCCTTCATGCAAGCACCATGTGAGAGCAATTAGTATGTAGGGTTTAGGAGATAACACTCTCTACAAAAGAATGCCACCGATGGTCTTAATCGCGTTCTTGATACAGATTTCCACAAGACTACCTTAGATGCTAATACATTGCATCCAAAATCCCTCGAGCACTTAAAAACTTCGAATCCTTGACCCCAAACCTATTGCTCAGCTACGAGTAGATTAATTGTGGAGTTGAATGAAAAGAATTGCACCTTTTAGTACCGAACCAGCTTTCTGCAAGGCTCCATCTGAGCCAGCTGCCATAATCTGTAAGTATGCAACAATTGTTATCAGCTCAGCCAYATTCTATAGATARTAAAAAGGGGTTTTCAACAAACTTTAGGAAATGCGAAAGAAATTGGTAGCACCCAGACTTCTTTAATGTCACCACCTAGGCGCCCAAAATGCACGTGATTATTTCTGTAACATTGTGGGAATCAATAGTGGTGCACATAGAAGAAMATTACCGAAGCACTTCGGGTCGCAAGAGTCAAGGAGGTAGGTCTAGAACCCTTTTTTTCACTTGCCAAACACTTCTTTTTATCACAATTATATGCAACTTCTAGTGACATGACAGAGTGCAACATTAAAAGAAAATAGTGGGTTTTGAACTAGGGCACATACTTTACTCCGGGTTTGGTGAGAGACAGAGGATGGTATTCAACAATATCACATTAAARAGGACTATTTGCACCAAATTAAAATATCCTGTTGAAAACATCTGCTGAGAACGAATCTTACAGTCAGAGTTCCGTTRGCGGCTCTTGCAACACCACCAGAGACAGGAGCATCCACTAGCARTAAATCTCGTCCCTCTCCTGTCAGGGTCAACCATTGACGAATTAAACGTAGTCATTAACTTGCATGAAGCACAAGATTCAGCCTGCACGAAGGATGGAGACACAAGTCATCACACGACAGCAGTGGCTTGGAAAAGGTCACGAACCTCTCAATTGAGCGTCAAGTTGGCGCACATAGTCAGGCGATACAGTTGAGCATAGCACCACAACTGTTCAATTTGAGCTCAACCATGTAAAACAAGGTGTTAGAGATTCCTTTTGATCATTCAAGGGTTCTTTATATGCTAATTCTTAGGTTGGTCAATAATAGAATGTTGTGTACCAGGAGCTGCCTGCAGCAGTTGAAATAATATCAAAAAGGTTGCGTACGTTGAGGCCAGCCCGTGCRCCTAATGCCATAGCCTCTGCTGCCGTAGCAAGATGAATTCCGAACATTAAGTTGTTGACGAGTTTCACTTTACTGGAAATGGAAAACACTTTATGTTAAGAAGGAGTCGACCTGTCCAGAATCTCCCAACAGCGGTACATAAAATCAAGTGAAACAGCATGAATGRATTACATCTTTGAGGGAATTCGAAAATATGAGTGAGAGCATTGACGAATGCTAGAAACGTAGKATCAACTAAATTTTCAAGAAAAAATCCAGTGGCGGATTATACCTGCCCGACCCAACGCCACCGTCAACAACATAGAGCTTTTCGCTCATGCCTGCAATTCGAAGAGCAGTGTAAGGTCACAAAGCACCAGCTAGCCCACCTTCGCAAATAAACAGTAGGAATGATTCGACAAAAGATCACATTACAAACTGCCTACTGAAATAACAATCTTTCTGATCAATACAACGGATGTAAAAAAATATAAAGTGGAGCACAAATCACCTGGTTCACATCACTTGGGAATTATATAAAAGAGGTTAAAGAAAAAGAAAGAGGAACTAATTGAAAACTGAGACAGGTCCAATACCAGAAAGTACAGGCCGCGCTATCTCTAATGCATGGGCAGACCCGGCTGCCATAATCTGCAACAAGTCCAGAATTGCGGATCAATTAATTCTCTGAAAAATGACAGGAACAATTTTGAACACACACAACAAGAACTGTAAACAGATTTCAGTGAGTCACTCTAAATGCAACAGTATCAAAGTCAAAACCAAGTATTTATAAACTGATTGAATTTCAGAATAGAAATCCACCGTCAGTGTGCCAGCTGCTGCTTTCACCGCTCCTCCAGATATAGGTGCATCAACCAATAAGATACCTGACTCTACAAAAGCACAAAAACTCCTTCAAACCCTCATCAAATCAGCATATCATACCAACTTCATCGTGGTATAGAACCAAACAGCAGTCAGGGATCATTACAACGAAGCAGAACATCAGTTCTATCTCTGAAAATCAATGCCTACAAAACATATCAAGTCTCCTACCTGTGAGGCGCTTTTCCAAGTTTTGGATGTACGCCGGTGCCACCGTAGAGCACACTATGACCAAAGTTCCCTTCGCTGCCGCTGTATCACAGACCAATGCTGGACCGTTAATTGACTGTTGTCCGTATGCACAGAAATATATGGTGAAGAATGCTTTCAACATGTAACATTTTCAATTCAGAGCTATGCCAAGGAAGGGAGATGAAGGAGAAGCCACCTGAAGCAGCTCCTTTAGGTCCAAAAAGAGCTTCATCAACTTGAGCAGAGTTCACCACCGCCAAAACTATGATGCCCGCGCCTGCTCTTYCATTCACAGAGTGCACGTCACATGAGGAATCTCACGCTGTGATGAAGMAACTAATAGAATTTCTTTCAGCAGACCTCTCTAATATCAGATTCTCTCACAAARYTGTAGGGAATGGRATTTCCCAATCCAAAACTCATTCTTTAGTCTCATTRTCACACTATTATGTTACAAGAAGTTGCTTACAAGTGAGAAAAGCTTYCTATACCACCTTCTTGGGATCTCATGTACTCCAACCCCACTTTTGATTGTCAAAATTCTACAAAATTCCAAGTTATCATGTGCGTTTCGGTTGACGTTGAAGAGGTCTGGGTATAATCATAGATAAATTGGTCCAAAAGTACAGATTATGATGCGACAGAGTGAAAAGATATATACCTTCAGCTGACTCAGCTGAGCTATTGCTTGCAATTCCACCAGCCTCTTGGAATTTCGATAACTGGATATCAGAAACCTGAAATTTCCACATAAAAGCACAATACCCATGTTGGTCTCTGACTTGATCATTGTCACCATTACAGAAAAATTAGGTCCCCTTGCCTTTAAACATGTGCACGCCATACACATATYAACGTTCTTTAACAGTAGCATGGCAACATTTGAGAACAGTCACTACTAAGCGCAAAGTGATGCCAAATCAGAGCAATATAAGCAAAATTAAAGCTTCAAGCTTCAAGRCGATGGCTAATTCGCTTRAGAAKTTTTTCTCGCTCARATTGRCCTCAAMTTTGCAAAACAAAGCGTCATGGATATCTCTCACTGTCCAAAGATCTTTTTCCATACCAAATTCAGAGGATGCTCAAAAAAGATTCTCGAGAATTTCATGCACCCACTTTTTTGTTATACAAATGCAAAACATATAAAAGGCAGGCAGGCAAAATACTACTTACATCATAGCCTTGAACGGTAAAACCGGCTCGGAGAAGACTCGTGGCCATGCCAAGGCCCATGGCACCTAGTCCTAGAAACGCCACCTTGGCGTGGCCTCCCATGGTGTCTCCTTTGCTAACCATCAATTCAATCCTACAGTGGCACGCAACCCACAAATCAATGTGCAAACAAATTCCTATCAAAATAACGAGCGGTTTAATTCAACTAGAGAATTGACCCATCCATCATCTCTTTTGAAGCTCAAACTCCTCCATAAATAGACTCCAAATCTAGATTAAAGCAGACATTCCCAAAGAGTCAAAATCTAAGTTAAAGGTCTAAGTACCCAAATAAGTCACTACTCTCAAATGTGACCACATAAATTTGAAAATACTCAAGAACCATCTCTTACACACTCGATCAAATGTGCAAAGATTCTTATTGATACTTTTGATACTAGTTCAAATTAGGACTATCTCCAATTAATACTTCAATGATTCATAACTAGCTCCAAGATTCTCAAAACCTCTCCAATTTTCGAAATGCTAACACATAAAATACATGTCTCCATTTGCATTACAAAATTTCMGTATTCCAACCACAATAGCTCATTTACGAAAAATTTGAAGATAACGAACTCCAAAAATCTCAAATCCAACTCTGTCTGAATGTAGAAACAGACGCAAAGTTCGCTTAACTCCACCCTCCTCTCTGGAGAAATCCGAAACAAAGTGAACCTCATTTCAAACGAGTTTGAACATTAGGGGTTGACACACCCTTCTCTGAGGAAAAAAAACTTCTCTGAAGAATGAGAAGTTGGAGAGAAAAGAGGACCCAAGTAGGAGCCATTCTCCATGAAGGTGTGACACCCCCTCTCGTGTTGTGGAGAATGAGAATGGAGAACGAGACTTACCTGCGCAATTTACGAAGCTCTCGAACGCGAATCCACTTGGGTCAGTAGCTGCACCTCTTTCAATCCTGTATGCTCGATCTCTGCAAACTCCAAACCCTAAGTAAGCCCCAAGTCTTCTGGATTTAAGAAAATGAGCAGGAATTTCAATGCTTTCCGATGAATTGTGTTCCAACAAGGATCTGATAAGAACTGTTCCTCAGTCACCATGTACTGTAGCAGGTGTTGATTTAGTCACAAACTCTGCCGCCGCAAGAATTTTACAGTTTAAAGAGGTTTTGTCATTGCCGTAGGAGGAACAAAATTAAATGAACGCATGTATATCGACACCAGCAACAATTCAGCAAGACATCCAACACGAGCGATTCTATTCAGCAAGACGACGGCAACAAGAGTAGTGCAGCACGGCAAGGATCACCTGAGAAAAACTGTGAAATAGATTTTTGGGATGCAGAAAAACCCAAATGCGGCAGCTTCAATTACAAGGTGCACGCATTTCTGCACTACTTTCTAACGGAGCAGTGAAAATTCGCAACGTGAAATCTTCTTCACGCACAGTCTTCACCTGTGGAGAAGAATAATACCCATTCTCAAAACTTCCATCACGCCATTAGATTCAAACTAAGTAAATGCAAAACAATTAGTGCAGCAAACCAAAAATCTCTCAAACTAAATTCTCTAGTTGCTCTCCTACACTAAATATCCTTAAAACTATAACAACCATTCCACCAGTACCACAAATTCGCCTGATCACGATACTTCGAAGTAGATGGGCGTTTAGAATGTAACCTGAAGTACACTTGGCACCAATGCCACGCCCTCAACTCAATAGCACGAAACTCCATAACCACACACTGAGCTCTCAATCAAATTCCGCCAGATCAAGAAATTCTCACCTCGTCAAATCAAAATCTCCGAGAGAATCGATCCGCAGCTGCTTCGATGTCGAACGGATTTCGAAGAGGAAGAACTCAATTGAAGAGAAGAGCAATCGGGTCACTGCTTGGAATGGAGCTTTGAGAGATGATTCTTCGACAGACGAGCTGGGAGAATAATGTCGGAATGTGGGATGCTGAAGGGGAAATGTGAAGGCGAGGGGGACATAGAGAGCAATATTTGGAGAATTCGGGTGGGCAATCACGTGGGGCTTGTGGTGTGATGAGAGAGAGTGAGAGACGGAAGGTTTCAACGCCGCCATGGGCGGGCATCTGCGGGTGCAGGACTGCAGGCTCCGTCATCGAGGGAGGATTTTCTGTTCGGATGGATGAATGTTTGGACGAGGAAGGGGTGCACTTGGATGGACAGCCGTTGCTTTTGGATTTACCACGTCATGAGTACATTTTCGGTGAATACTAGCCCCTAAATGCCCAAGGCACCCCAAATGTGGTGTCGACAAAACTTTAAAGTTGAAGAAAACCTAACTAAGTTTCTATTTTTAATAGTTTGTATTTTAGGTAGATGCCTATTACGGTCTAGTTTTAGCATCAAAAAATCTAATCATTTTTAACTAGGTGTTATACCTCCTCCCAGGTGGAGGTATAATCCTCTGTTATATACTTGGGGGAGGATTTTAGTTATAATAGAAGCAATTTCATTGGCTGGTGTGGTTGTGAGACCTGATTGGTTTCTTGGGGGGTCAGATTTTGAAGGAGCAAAAGGGACCCCCCTAGTGAAGGTTAAGAATGTTATGTCTAGAACTATGATTCTTCTACTTAAGATTTTGTGCAAGGTTATCCTATGTAATCTTGCCTTTTCCTAATGTTAAGGGCTCTTGGAAATGAGCCTCAAATACATTAGATCTTGGAGACAAAATCACTCAAGAAATTCATTTAAGAAAAATGTAAAGTAGATTTTGAGAAGCTATAAATTGATTGGGATTGTACATGCTGGGCCTATAACCTCATATGTTTTGATTGACAAAAGTTCTAGATTCACTATGCAAAAAGTGGATTGAATTTTTTTGTAGTTTTGACCCCCTCTTGGTTAAACATTATAATCTTTCAATTCATAAGTGATATTGTTATGTTTTCTTTTCCAATGTAATCTTTAACATGTCTAGTTTAAATTTGTTACTATTAAAAAAAATTGATACAATTTATCAAAATGTTATTGTTTTTGTTCAACTTCGAGCAAATTTGTAGAAGTTGAAGATAGACCTTGGGCATTTAGGCACTAGTATGCCCTATGCCCTTGCCACAATCCATCCTTTGAGTTCTCATGAATCAAAAAATTAGAAACTTACTTTTACTTTTATTGTTCCTATGGCAAAGGCTTAGGGCACACTAGTCCATACCTTAAGTTAGTTACTTAGTTTGTTTGTTTGTTTTGTTTGTTATGTATATTACATTGAGATCTCTTGCACCATGCCTCTCCAAGTCGCGTTCTTGGTACTATTGAAAAGCGCTCGGCTAGGAGGGGTGCATAGGCTTTGTATTGTGAGGTTTGGACGTACGAGGTGGAAGTTATTTAATCTCAAAGTTTTTATGGATTAAAAATTTTGAAAATTACTTTTAATGTTATTGTGGCTATGGCAACAGTACAAGATATACTAGTGCATTCTTTAAGACAAGTTGTTTATTGGTTTGTTTATAACGTTGAGATCTTCCGGACCGTGCATCCCCTTGTGGCAAGCATGGTATTGATGGAAAGCCCTCGGAGAGGAGGGGTGCACAGGCTTTGTTTCATGTCATTTGGACCTCTGAAATGAAAGTGATTGAATTTCAAAGTTTTTATGAATCAAAAATTTAAAAATTACTTTTATTTCTTTTTTGATTGTGGCAACGGCACATGGCATACTAGTCAAAATTGAAGTAAATGAAGGCCGTATGTTTCAAAACAAATAAATAAATAAAAATAATTTTTTAATCCATAAAAACTTTGAAATTAAATAACTTTCACTCCGTTGGGACAAATGCCACAAAACAAAGCCCGTGCACCTCTCCTGACCAAGGGCTTTTCAACACTACCAAGAACGTAACTGATGGACGGACAATGCGAGAGATCTCAATGTGGCAAGCAAACAAACAAACATCCTAATTTAAAGTATGGATAGTTGCAAACATCTTTATTTTGGTACAATTGACTTTTCTAAAGAAACACACTATTTATCTACAAATCAAACTTGTAAAGTATTTTTTCCATTTTTTGCTATTTAACCTTGAGTTGTAAGTCCTATGGTGTTGCCACAGCCAAAATCAAAGTAAAATTAATTTTCTGATTTTTGGATTCATAAAATCTTTGAAATTCAATAACTTTCATTTAGAAGGTCCACAAGCCACAAAACAAAGCCCGTGCAAGCCCTCCTTGCTAAGGTCTTCCCGACAATACCAAGAACACAATCGCAGGACGCACTGTCCGGGAGATATCAACATAACAATCAAACAAACAAATAGCCTAATTTAAAGAATGGATGTGAATTGTAGCCATAAAATTGATATTTGGCTCTTGGAATAATATCTCATAGTTGGAACAGTTTGCAAAATCTTACTGATGTATCCACTCTATTACATCCTAGCCCCTAAAAGACCAACATGCGTTTTTTGGCAACATAGAAATTTGGGGCAAGTACCGGTGACTAGAAATTTTTATATTTTGGGCTGAAATTTTCATAGAAGGTGGGGGTGAGGAATATCTTTTATATGCACTAAATTTCATGACATTTGAAATTATGATTCAAAAGTTATGATCTAATATGTTACTATTTTTCATAACTAGGCAGTTTGTGCAGATTAGAAAAAATCACCTCTTTTAGAAATAAAAATTGAAAATTGGTTTCCCATAGTTATATGTACATTGAAAGCTTTGAGTCATTCAATTTTGATCAATAAAATGAAAGTTATGAGAAATTTTAGATTGCCAGCAGTTATGGATTCTCTATTCTAAAATAAGCTTTGAAGTCATTTATTTAACTCAATTTTCAATATTTTTAGAAGAAGTAAAATTCTAGGATGTGGATTGTTTATTAAAACATTTGGGATTCACATTATTTAATTCAAAATTAAATTCTTAACAATTCAATGTTTTGAATCATTCTCTACTTCTTTCTACTTACTATTTTTTTCTTATATGATGTACGATACCAAATGATGTGAAAATTTTCAAGCATATAGTCAACTTGTTTAGGAAATTGAATTCAAATTAGCACCATCATTTTTGACATTTCTTCTTTGAAAAAAGTGCTTGTGAAGTGCAACTGCCCATTTTTTTGCAAGGTTGAAAAAATGGTTTTGGTGAATATGAATACTTATATTTTACAATCCACGCAGTAGAATTTTCTGAAATTTTTACCACATGATGTCAAGTCATCATTCTACAAGATCTTACGGTTACATGTGTCAAAAAGAAATTCCAAAAAATTGGTAGTTGTATTAGAAATGGCAGTTTTAGAGTGTTTTGGGTGGATACGTAGTCATGGAATTTTAGGGGTTAATTATTTTTTGTGCCTCCCTCTATTGAAACATAATGGTTTCATTTTCTTGTATGTTTTGAATTTGAGTTTAACTAATGAAGATGACAAGTTTTCCAATTTGAAGTTTTCAAAAATTGCAAATTTTAATGCTTTATTGCAATATGATTGAACGTTGATTCTATAACCATGGTTTGTTTGATTGTCTAATTTTAGGGCAATACAATGACTTTGGTTTGTACCATGATATTATACATTGTAGTATACATATGTAATAAAAAATTTCAAAATTTTTGAATATATTTTGTATTCGATATAAATTTTCTTCATTTTTTTCTTCAAAAATTCATATTAATATCAAAAAAAGATTAATAAATTTAGAATTTTCATTTATCTTAATAGAAATATGAATTCATCTATGTATTATAAACATAAATTTTTATGACAACTATGAATGAATGAAAATTAGAATTTTTTTATCAATTGAAAGTAATGCATCATAATGATGCAATAAATTGTATATCAACATGCAAACCCATGAAACAACGATAATTAGATGATGATTGTTGATAAACCACATGCTCTAAACTTTGTGATGATGCCAACATGGGATAACGTGTCAGCCCTTAATTGGAGGATTGTTAAGTGCTATTAGATATATAGAAGGGCGTTTTGGGGTTGTTGATAGGACGTTTATACCTCTAGCCAAAAGGTAGATTTGTGATTTTAGGCGAATTACTTCAAAAATTAACAGAAATTATAGTAACTTTTTATTGGAAAATTATAATTCCACTTGAATTTGATTCATGCAACAAGAACACACTTCTGAAAAGTATGTTCCCCTCTTGGAATTGACCCCAAGATATTCAATTTGCAAATCAGGGTGGTAATGGGCAGTTCTACCTTAGTGTCAATGTTCAAATACTATAAGTATCTTTTCTTGTTATGCATCAAATGAACTCCATGTTCACTTGGGGGACACTTATAATATAGGTGACTCCTTATATTTGAAAATTTATAACTAATTCATTGTGCCTCCGCAAAATTTGTTCAACCATCTACATCATATTGCATTCTACAAGCTTCTATTTAAAATTTCCAAAATAAAATTCTCCTTTTGATTTGAAATGTCTATGGTGCCATGAAGCTTATTAGAATGGTTTTAGGTGTGGTTAATTTTAGGTCCCCACTCTCCCCTGAAGAAAAGAATTGAGAGAAAGTGTGACCACCCTGGCCGAGACAACTCTCGTTCATTGCTCGTTTATTTCTCGTTCATTTCTCGTTCATTTCTCGTTCATTTCTCGTTCATTTCTCGTCGGACCTGTTTCAACAAGGGCGAAGATTCATCACGGGAACGTGAAAACTCTCCTGAGAACGCGACCCCAAACCTCGCTTAAACCCTCGGAGATCGAGAATTGACGGATGATAATCAATCCTACGGTCAAAACTCTGTCCTTACATCTACCGTAGATTAGGACACATCTGGACGGCTATCATTGACTCTGAGAGATTGGAAGAATAGGCGCGGCGTCCCCTYTACTGTCCGATGTGTGATCCGACGGCTGAGAGACGTCGAGCGTTTCCACAGAACAAGGGTTATACTTTCCTRCCAAACTCGGCAATGTCCTCTGTTTTTTCACCATTTTCTAGTTTCTCTGATACAATCGGAGAAGGAATCGGCTGCAGGTGGTGTTTAGATTTTTAGCTTTCAAGCAGCATGGCGTCGGCCTGCATCCGCCAGGTAAATTTTCGGTGTTGGGAACGATCAATCGCCGATTGGAGTTTTTTTTCGCGATAATTGCAACCCTTTGAGGAGAGTATGCAATCACCAATTGTCAGGGTTGATAATGCGGAGAACTCTAGTGCATTCGCAGCCATTTTGGGAAGAGTATAGAGATTGACGATCTGTGGCCTTCGTTTAGGTTTTCTAGGGATCGACTTCAAATTCTGGTTGAGTTTTGAGTTCTGTTTTTCTGATGTTGCGCGTGATTTGCAGATGGCCTCTTTATCTCTTAGAAGTAGATTCTTGTCAGTGCCAAGGAATTTGAAGGTTACTGGTCTGGCATCTCCTTCTTGCACTCCTGCTGTCAAGCCCTGGTTGCGACAGGCGTGTGAGCCACTACGCGCAAGTTTCCAGGTGAGAGGTTGCTGACATTTAGAGTAGAATCGCAATGAGTGCTAGAGATCGTCTATGCATGGAAAGTTAGTGTCTGATTCTCTGAGGTGGCTGTGAATATATGTGTGGAATTTTTGCAGTGGTGACTGTTTTGGTGTATGGGTCATACATTCGGACTTGTATAAGATGATCTTTTCGAAATTGACATTGTAGAGTATTATGCGCACTTGTGACACTGTGTATGGTTTTCATAGATTTGAACTTTGTTGTAGTCATTTGGGGAAGACTCCAGGCAAGCAGGATGAAGAGTTCAAGGTTTCCTAGTGTGTTTCAATAAAATTAGGGTTTCCTGGTGTCGTGCAGCTTGCAGCTGTACCCAGGCCTATGTTAGCCGGTGGCAGGGGAAGATTCAGCGTTTTCTCTCAGGCTGTGACGACCACACCGAACACCGAAGCTGAAACCAGTGAGGAAACGACRAGCATTCCCGAAACCCCGGAGGATGCCCCTCCAGCTACGTTGAAGACCAAGAAGCTGACAAAGCGTGTGAAGCACATTATGGAGGTAAGTGAAGCWACAGGATTTCGGGATGTTGACAGGCTCGAGACCAATTTATAAGACATTCTGCATTTCTGGAAAATTTCGAGTGTGGTCTGAAACCACTGCTAGTGTTACTTTGCATGATTATGAATTCAAGCTGTTCAAATCGTTCACGTCCAGATTCTCGACAAGGAAGCCGTGGAGTCTGCAAACAAGGAGAAGGTTATTCCTGATATTCGACCAGGAGATGTGATTCAGCTTAGAGTTGTAAGTGGCTTCCTCTGGGATTGTGCTTGTCTTGGTTGTTATTGTTRCATGAATATTTTACCCCTTCACATAGTTTTCCCGTTCGGCAGATTTATCATCGAGGATTTTTTAGCTTCTAGAGGACCGAAGGGCCCAATTGAATTTGCATCACAWGTTTTTTKCTTCGATTTTTAKTACTCCCTCAGTCCCACTAAAAGCTTCCCAAATTCTTCCTRCAAAGWCTGTAAATCACCCTGATTATTAGTGGGACTGAGGGAGTRGGTTATATAGAGACTTTTGAGGCAGGGCAGTTTTGTTTATTTTTTKACTGCATRTATCAATTCCAGTGRTMTAWATWTTGGCCTCGTCCTAATTTCAKTTTCCACTRYTTGATTAATGAAATTGGTSATTTTTTTATAACCATRAAYCCGTGATACTTTGGAGTTTAAAGTTTTTGACTRAACTTACCRGCTTCTAGGTCAGCTGCTAGGCTTCTGCTTTATTGATCRGCCCACTGCCGTCTTYKTTCGTTCGCAGTTCCAGCATGCTCTTACYACCCCATATTCGCTCACTTGCAGGAAGTGCCAGAGAACAAGCGCAGGGTTTCCTTGTTAAGAGGTATCGTCATCTCTCGTCGCAATGCAGGCATCAACACCACCTTCAGAATTCGGAGGGTTATTGCTGGAGTTGGAGTGGAAATGGTTTTCCCCTTGTAAGTTATCATTATCTTAAGTGCATCCTTACTCAGATGTCCATCAGTTTGTCAACAAGTTAATACTCCTGGGCGATGTAGACAAATCTCATGCTTAAATGATTCCGAGTTTGACCCTTTTTATTGCTTTTCAGGTATTCCCCTAATATTAAGGAAATCAAGGTTGTAGACAAGAGGAAGGTGCGTAGGGCGAAGCTCTTCTACTTGCGTGACAAGATTGCCCGGATGTCATCCTGCTGATAATACTGTTTTTAGTTTTCTTCATGTATTYGGAATGCAATTGGTTCCTCCTTAATTGTTAGGTAGAGTGACTGAATCTGGCGKCGAACACCTCGTCTCCCCAAATATTGCCTATCTTTTTCTGATATTGCAATGAGAGGAGAAAGAGAACATCCACATACTTCCGTGAGCTCACAAATCTTTTTGTTCTACGAAAGCCAAAATCAATTTCATAGAAGACTCGTGGTGACTATGTGTATTGTAATCTGCTTAGGAAATGTAAATCTGCACGACAACTGCACTTGTTGTTTCTCACACTAGTCTTTAAGTGGGGAAAAAATTGAAAAATTTCAAAAGTAGTGTGAGGCCAAACTCCAAATTCTGACCACAATGGGTTGTCTTACCTTACACTAATGATGCTAAATAGAGTTGGCAACATTAATTACGAACAACTACACTAATTATCAACAATCTTGTTAGTGTTACCAACACCAAATGTCAACATAGACACTATTTGTCAACTACTCTATACATATTTTTTACAAGTTTACATTTAGTGTTATCTATTATTTTTTCAAATTTCTCAAAAAATAATATAAAAAACAAAACATACAAATGCTCATTTCAAATGATCACTTTATGAAATAGAAATAATTTTTTTTTTTTTCAAACTTCAAGTAAACAATTCTAAAAAAAAGTTTTTTTTACATGACAAGAATGAAAAATAGAAATTGATAAATATACATACAACTCATAAAAAAGAAACACATTGAAAATACAAAATATACAAAACACACAATTTGTATTACAAATACATCATAAGAATTTGGAATTGAAGGAAAAACTTACAAAGCTTTATATTCTAATACAATGCCAAAATAACAAAACCAAATTGGCCTAGCATAATGAGCAACATTGTGCCCATCAAAACATGGATGATGTTTTGCAACTATTTCTTAATGATGAGAAAATAATTGCTGCAAACTCCAACAATCATCAACACCTAATGTCATGCCACAACGGATCATGGCTTTTCTAGCATAAGACATATTGTTGCAATCTACTTGCATGTTGACATCTTCAACACTATCAATAGCCAATAGAAAAAAAAATCTCTTACCAAGATTGGTAAGTTTACCAGACCATTGACCATCTCCACGAGCTGTATTCTGCCGAGCATTGGCTTCAATCAATTTAGTCTTATTGGCTTCTCATTGCTTGGTCCGAGCATCTTTAATCTTCGAAATGATATATGTATCCGTAGGTTGTCAAAGATGTATAGAGCAAGGTGGCAAATACTTCAAAATTGTTGTTTTTCTATCAAAATAATTCTAAGCCTTGCAGAAATATTGTGACTAATATAATTATCAACCCAAAACATCTTGATTTGTTGCTGCACATGAGCTTGAAAACCTCGAGATTCTTGAAAGTATTGAGGGAAAAGTGACTGATCCATCCAACCTTTGGATCATGTTCTATATGTCATTCTTGGAATGTCATCATTAAGGCCTCTAATGGGATAATTATTGTCCGCATTAGTAAAATTTAGCATAGGTGCTTCTATCATGGCGTGTCGTCCTCCAGAGATTCTAACAACCATTGTCATGGAATCTTCACCTGAAACTACCTCAACATATTTGACAGAAGTGTCTCTTTGAAATCCTAAAGTCCGACCATTATTAATGTTGACTACAAAATGAATTTCATCAATGTTCTTCATGAGGTTCTTATCAAACAAGCCAAATTGAAATCCCCTTTGCAACACACTTAAATGATATGTTGTATGCATTTCAATCAATTGCTTTTTTTCTACACTACAAGTCAATCTACCTTTTTGAAACAATAAAACAATGTTGTGGACATCCATGAATTGTTGCATCCAATTTTGACATAATTTGTCTTTGAGTAGTATATCATTTTTTGAATCTCTAGATTGATGTGTATACATAGAGTCTGGAGTCAATAATATGCTTAATGCTAATTCAATAATCAAGCTCGAGGAAAATTTGATTCCAATTTTTTTGAACTGTTCAAATGCATCAAGAAGATTAGGATAAAGTCATTGTACCCAATCAAAGCGTTTGATGCCATGTCCAGAAGTAGCCTTTGTGTGCAATTACTTTCAAATTCCAAGACAACTTCTGCTACAAGAAAGTGTTGAATTAGGCTCTTCATTAGCCTCATTAGAAAATGTATCACGGAATTTCAACTATCGTGATGCTCTCAGGAG
Source organism: Pleurozium schreberi (assembly GCA_006891605.1). Taxonomy (NCBI): domain Eukaryota; kingdom Viridiplantae; phylum Streptophyta; class Bryopsida; order Hypnales; family Hylocomiaceae; genus Pleurozium; species Pleurozium schreberi. Next base: position 51,425 of record VACF01001970.1, read on the forward strand.
GTTGGCACTCTTCTGACCTTGAAAATGTTGTGGAAAGGCTGCAACCGTGCGAGCACTAAGGCCTCTAAGACCATGCAATGATTCATCTTCTATCATTTAAGCAATGACATATTTACGTGTTGCAATAATAGAAACTTGTTGCAGAGCTCGTGTAATGCCAATGTTTGGATTCAAGTCATGAAGAGGAGGAGGAAGAGAACTGCATTAACATGATCCATGGCTTGATATGATCCATGGCACTAGAAGATCGGTATCCCTGAAATTTAAAATACAAAACAAAATCAAATTTTACACATGAAAATATCATGTGTAGAAAGAATGGTGCAAACAATCTAAACCCTAAAATTTTTAATCTCCAAATATTACAAATAATTTTGCAATGCATAAAAAGCATGTTGCAAACAATTAAAACTATAATTATAAATCTCCAAATTATACAAATAAAATTAACATACATAAGAAGAATGACACAAAAAATCTCAATTCTAAAATTTTAAATCTCCACACCCACTGATTGACTTACAAATTTAAAAATAATGAAGTACAAAGTGTACATAAAGTCTAAGATACAAGAAGATAAGAAATATCAAACATAAAAAAAATTGTTCAAAGAGGCCAAAAATTCACCTAAAAATTGTCAGACCGTTTAGAATTCTTCACATGAAAAAGCTCCAAGCTGTTGTAGGCATTGAGGTGCGTATAAAAAGGTAGGCAGGGCCTTAAGGAGGGCAAGCACAAGGAGAGAAGAAGGTCACGTAGGGGGGAGAAAAGAATGCTAGGGAAGGAAGACGGCTAAAGAGGGGGAGGGCCAAAGAGGGAAGAAAAGGGCCACGGAAGGGAGKCCAGAGAGGGGAGAGGAAGGCAAGGAGAGAGGGGAGAGGAGGGCCGGGAGAGAGAAAGAGGTATATATATATATGTACTTTATGGCTTTACATGAAAATTGATAGAAAAACATTGGTGATGAATTTTTTAAATTTGATTGTGGGAATATGTAGGAAACATCCATATGCACATCTTTCCTTCAACAAGCATCTCCAAGAAAGTTTCACAATTCCCTCTAAATAAGTTTCAATGGGAGCATGAATAGTGCTCAAAATCTTGAAAATTGAAATATTTTTTTAATGTAGTTAGATTTTGGTAAAGTGATTGTACCATCATGATCAAATGTGAAAATCACAATTTGAAGGTTGAGTTCTAAAATACAAATATCTTAAAATTTATATCAATTTTCAAAAATTCGGGCACTATTCATGCCCCCATTGAAAACTCTTTAGAAGGAATTGTGAAACTTTCTTGGAGATCTTTGTTGAAGGAAAAATGTGCGTATGGATGTTTCTTATGTATCCTTGCAATTAAATTTAACAAATTCATCACCAATGTTTTAAAGAACCATCAATTGCCACAAAATTTACTGCTAGCATGTGTGGTTTCGGGATTGACAAAACAAACAAGATATGGGTTGAAAATATGGAAATGTTTTAGCAAAAGAACCATCAATTGCCACAGGGACAATTTGTGCTAGCCTATGGTTTAGGGGTTGAAAAAACAAAGAAGATATGGGTTGAAAATATGGAAATGTTCTAGTAGAAGAACCATCAATTGCCACAAAATTTACTGCATAGCCCCGAGGATTTACACCAATTCCATCTGTACAATCAAATCTCCATAATACATCACACGGTTTGGTATTTTTTTCCATGCTTAGTCTAGGATCAAAATCAACCACAATCCTTTAAGCTTAAATATCCAGAGTGAGTCTAATTTGCCATTTTACAACAAGTTAGTTTTAACAAGGGTTTTTAAGTTGGGTCTATACAAACCATGTTTCTACTAATGAAAAAAATATATCATATCATTCTGGTATAAAAAATAAAAGAGAATGAATTAAACAAATAATTGTGAAACATTACTTCAATATGTTCCAAAAAGAAATGGCTGTGTAGCAATACAGTAACTTTCAATCACCAAAGTATGTTGAACAACATGAAGCTAAATCACAGGGTTGGGTTTAGAGCTGCTAACCATGAGGTAAACATGGCACATCTCCCTTATACATGTGTTATATCCTAATAATTGTTTTTTTCTTAAAAATTGAGAGGGAGAAAGTATTATGGAGATAGTAAGTGTTATTAGTCAATCACTTTTTTTCAATTTAATAATACTAGAGTGATGATAATCATCCACTTTCTCAAATGTTTTTTTATGAATGCTATATCCACATCAATGAGTTAARTTCAAGCCACAATAGTTGATTTTGAATTTTTACATGACACTTTACTCAAAAAACAATAAACATACATTGATAGAGTATTTACATCTTTGAGTTTTTCCWTAGATCTTGCATTTGACATTCAAAATCAAACATTTTGCTTTGAAATTATTCATGCCAATAAATTTTTCTTGAAGTCTATTTCACTTATGAATTTTGAATATCTTTTGAAAATGACAATTGCATTGCAATTTAAAGTTGATGATCTACAACCACATTTCTAAATACACACTGATACAAAAAATCTGATAATGTTTTGTATTGAAATGAACTTCTATTTATTTATTTCATTGTATACTATGATTTTTTTTTCTTGGGAGGCTAATATTCAATTGGAATTTGACATTTGTTAAAGAACATCTAAAACAATTATGACACATATTAGATTTGTGATTTCATCTCTGAAAAATAAAAATAAAGAGATTCAATCATAAGAGCAACAAAATGGAAGTTATAAAGTAGAGCATTTTGATATCTGATTTTATGGTCATGGGTTTTATTATTTGAAGGGTTAAGAATTTTGTGATTGTTCTTTGTTGTTGGGAAGATAGAAATCTATTCTTACTTCCATGTTATATACGTGTGATCACTTTTGAGCTTGTTTCATCAATCATTCATTAGAATTGTTAGTCCTCTAAGGATGTCAAGGACTAAAAATGCCCAATGAATAATTTTTATGGATAAATAGTATAGGAAAAAAGAATGCATCCATTCATCCATGAAATTGATAGATCTAGGTTGACTACCTTAGTGATAGGGTTGCATCCTTCCTTGATTAATAATCTTTCATTGATATGTTTCAATTATTTTTTGTACTTTTATTTGCATCAAATTTTTTGAAAAATTGATTGACAATTTCCCTAATGTTTTGATTTTGCATGACATTTTAGGAATATACACCATCTCATGTGACTCAATTTGAAGTGAATGGTTTTCATTGGGCATTGATGGCTAGCTATGCCATGTCATCGTATAGTGTTCAAACAATTTAGAGGGTATTTGGAAATTACATGAAGCCCTAATTAGAAAATAATGGTTGACAGAGAATCAACATGGTATATTTTGGCAACTTCTAAATTCTTATTTTTCATCTGTATCTTGAACATTATATTGATATCCAATTACAATTCTATTTGAAATTTGAAATTATCCATAAACTGAATATTTAATTTCAATTTGAAGTTTGAGCCTATAATTTTGGTCATATTGRTTTTCTAAAATGAAATAAACATAAAGTTTTTTTAATACATTTTGTATTTAATATGAATTTTCTTTATGTTTTCTTCAAAATCTATGATAATCTCAAATACAAAAATTCCCTGATTTAAAAAAAAGCATGTCATTGCATTTGTGAAACATAAAAACAAAATAATTTATATTGAAACATAGTTATTCAATGGGGCTTATCAATTGAAAATCATTAAAGCATTTAGAGTTGCTATTTCCATATCATTATATGTCAATACCATCCTCAAACTTGATACTGGTTGAAATGAATTCACAATTAGGATGATGCAACAAAATCTCAATTTGGATTTGTTGGATTCATAATAATGTAGGTCCACAAAGCAATTGAGCTCTAAAAGCATTCTTTAACATTTAAACACCGAGGTAGTTGCTTGGCGTTTGATGAATGACAAGGAATTCTCCTGTATGAGACAAAAGTGCAAACATTCATCCTCAAAATTAGTTCTGGAAAGGGGAGATCGTCTACAATACTTTGACTTCTAATGGATCCCTTCAGATTTTCTTAAACCAATGATTCCCACAATACCACAGGATTTCCACGATCACCAATCCATCCTTCAAGGGTCAACAATGAGACATACTGCTTTCTCCAATATACAATACCACCAACAAGCATATCTTTTACAGCCCTTACATGATTCCAACTTCAAAAATTCATAATTAATCCCCCAAAACAGTTCAAAAACATCAAACAACAGGATTCACACACCTATTTCATTTCTCTTTCAAAGCAAATAAAATTTCCTGAAGCAAATATTCAAAAGTAATCAAAACTCCCCCAAAATTGCAAATCAGCAGGTAAAATCAAGTCCAAGTGAACCAACTTCAGTATGTTTATATTTTGGGTACCTTGACAACTCATCAAAAGGGTCTAAATAATATTTAACATTGTGACAAAGTAGAAAAGAGTGATCTTACCATGAGAGGGAGCAAGATGTGGTAATCCTTGGTGAGCTCGAAAAGCAAGAGGACAGATGTAAGAGGAACTGAACATACTGAAGCAAGCAACGCTGCCATTCCAACCTGTTGCAAACCCAGAAAATCTTTAACATATTCCTAAGAAGGATGGTTGTTGAAAGTTACCAACATAATGAAGCATATGGGAGTAGGCCTGTAGAATTTACACCTCGAAGTATTACAAAGATGAAAACAAGGACGCGTAAAAAGAACAACCAAAAAAAATTCAATGACCAAGTCACACTAAAGAATATTGGACAACGCAGAGTCCAAAGCACCTTTGACTGAGGAAGTACGAAGCAAACAACCAATCTGTGTTCGGCCTTACTTACCAATGCATAGGCCTGAGGATGAGCAACAGCATTATGACCAGGCAATACAGTATTGATGGCCTGCCCAATAATGCTGCCATACAAAGCACCAGCCGCAGATCCAATGAACAAACTCGGAGCATACAGACCTCCCACCAAACCCGAGCCTTTACACATTGCAGTAGCRACGATCTTTGCAACAGTAAGTTGAGCCAAAAGGCCTTGCCCAGGCGCAGTTGCAGTAAAACCGGTCTTGAGAATTTCATCYACATTTGTAAAACCCCAATAAAGAACACCAGGGTATCTTAAGGCAATCACCCCAGTRAACAAGGCTCCTATAGCTGGAGTGACTGAAGTAGGAACTCCAAGCTTTTGATTCATGAACCCAAACGTACGAGTGAACCACGCGACAAGACGGGTGAAAACAACGCTCATGATGCCGCAGATGCCTCCAAGTAGAATGTACAGTGGCAGCTCTGCACATGCAGAAATGACACGGCATCACATACCTCTTAAATCAAAAAACAGTTTTTGTGGATTTTTAAAATGGGGAAGTGTATTTCTAACAGCAAAATTAAAGATGTATCATGTCTTCGTGAAGGATTGTACCAGCTGCAGATCGTAACTCATAAGGTGGGACAGTAAATGCAGGCCTTTCACCAAGTAGAATCTGGGACACAGTAGACGAGATYACTGCTGCCAGGATAATCATTGCAGTCGTAAGCGGAGGAGAGTTTTCAGCATGCTGGGGTCTCAACACAGTTTCAATRGCGAAAAATGTCCCAGCAACAGGTGCATTGAAACCTAAAAAACAAGGAAAATCTCGTAAGATCCAGAAACCAGGACATTCACATAGCACAACCACAAATTCACAAAAACACAGAAGGGYAGCGCAGAAACTTTTCAAACTCGTAAATAATGAAATATTTTGGATGAACAATCACAATAAACACAAAATCTACAGGTCACTTTAAACACAAAATGATACGGTTACATAAAACACACAAAATTACAGAGTTAGCATGACACACAGATGAAGTTTGACAGTCGAGGAAATGAGTTTAGAGGCTTAAGCATTGTGCAACTAACCTGAAGCAATGCCAGCAGCAGCACCAGCTGCCACAAGCGCAATTCGCCTCTCTTTACTATGTTTCATGATGCTTGAAAAACCATGAGCCCACGCTGTGCCGATGTCCACGCTAGGACCTTCAGGTCCCAGGGATAACCCAGTGCCCAGAGTCAAGGCCGCTTGCARAGCCTTGATGAAAGGCTTAATCCCCGCTAGCCAATCTATCCTGTTCAGTCTYGTCCGTGTTGGTGAYGGATTCGCTCCTCGAATCATATCTACAATTTCAATGACGGTGTGAAACATGCCCACCACAACTCCACCAACCACTGGAATCAACAAAATTCGGTGCCAAATGTCAACCAGCTTCTGAGCSCGTAACCAGGCTGCCCCYTCGTGGGGAGTTCCTGCCCAGGCYAGCTCATGTATTAGATGTACCTGCACAAGAAAAAATAACCTGTTATGCCCATCCGACTCATCAACTACAGTCACAAAAACCACGTTCACAAACAAGAGGACAGTTTGCAGTGTATAGGACTATCGTGCAGACCCCGGGTTGCAAAGGGTATGGAAAGCAACAAAGTCCTATCCACAGTGTAGAGGACCCTGACTTGGAGGGTTTAGGTCAGAGGTCAATCCAGAGGTCAATGAAATCAACCACTAGGGGACCATTTGGCGGAAAAGAAAACCATTAGGCCCACAGGGAGACAGCTTGCAAGGCCTGATCACTGTTTCGTTTTGTCAGAAACCTTCCTCACTCCACTCTGTACGGTTTATAATTGATGAGGTACTTAGAAGAGCACCCTAAAGCAACGATTAAGGGTCTTCATCTACCTTCCAAGCATCGGGTCTGAACGAAGAAACTAAATTGTATGCTGATTTTCGTCCTCCAGATCCTCTTTAGTACAAATTAGCCCATACAGCTAAACCGATGTGTAGATTACCAGATTAGAGTATTCAGGAAGAGGTTACTAAACCGTTACCACCTCCTGATCCCATCTCCTATACCGACACCTGTTACCAACAAAAACTCATCTATTCAGTCACTAGATTGGCCTCCAATTAGCAAGCTAGGTGTAAGAATCTCTTGTCCAAATGTCTATGGCCACTGGTCTTGAATGAAAATGAGGTTACCTACTGTCCCTTCAACAGTGATCTACAACCCCCCCAGTTTGAATGTACGAAAAATTTGAATTTCAAGGGGGTTTGGCTCTTGTACCCAAAGTGAAAGCTATATTGAGTGATCTCTCCACTAAGCTATATTGAGTGGTCTCCCAATGAAAGCGGCACACTGATACAAACTGCGTTGACATCCCATTCACCAAGCACTGACCCTTCCCCGTGCACTAACTATTCAATATCGAGAATTCGTAACTGAATCGAACTATGCTCGGTGCAAGGTCCAGAAATGAAAAGTGTTCGCTCATTGTCATCCTTTCTATACCCTAATACGTAACCTATATACCTTGCGATAGTATACCTTACTACGTAACCTATAACGAGTGACCTCTCCAGGAAGCTTTAGTGATTGATCTCGCAACGAAAACACACTCCTGCATACAACTGAAAGGGATCTTCCAATGAAGGTAGACGCCAACATATAACTGAAAATATGCAATAGTCTAACTTAAAAAGCAGAGAACAAGCTTAGCAAATCAGAATCAGCAGACATACCCCTTTGTTAAACAGCACCACACTGATCCCACTGGCCAGWCCCAGCAAGCACCCCAACAGCAACAACACCCACTCAGGCGGCACTCTCTCCGACACTTGCATCGCCAACGAGTTTCTTCGCTGCAACGACGGTCTCGTCAACTGCGACACTCGCTTCTCCAGAGAATTCCTTCCTCCAGAGTCTGAGCCTCTTCGTCTCTCCCGAGCAGCAGTAACATCCCCTTCTGCATCCCCAACATCATCTCTCGGCCTCAGAAGCTCCGACAGTCGCTGGGCCATACTACTCCGATCCGCTCTCCGCACCCATTCCTTGATCTCCCCTCGACCAGACTGCTCTTCACCTTCAATTGCGTGCATTCCATTCGCAGGGGCGCCATCGCCACCGCTGTGAAGAAGAAGCGCTCGTGATTCCACATCAGAGTCTGATTCCACATCCACAGCTTCAATTTCTGCTACTTGTTGCTTCCCTGCTCTGGTTTCTTCACGAGTTGCGGTTGCATTGGTTGCGATGCCAGTGGCAGAGTCCCAGAGGCTGGAGCGGCGGAGACGGTCATCGGGGACTAGAAGAGAGGAATCAGGCGTCCAGAGATTGGAGAGGCCGCCGTCCTTGGTTAGGGGGTTGGGATCTGAACTGATAGAAATGCGGACATCGGGGTGTTTTTTGTGTTTGCCTTTGCTGTTGTTGTTGTTGTTGTTGGCGGTGTTGGTGCTCTCCGTGTCGGAATCGGAGAGAATCTCAGCTGGCGACCAGAGGAGAGATCGCCTGTCACCGTCGTCTCCCATCGTGATGCGAACCCTAAAATCCGCTCTGGAATTTTCACTCTGAAACGGGGAGGGAGCAACAACATCGGTGGCGCACGTCGTTTTTCAACCAGGGATTACTACAACTGTCTCGAATAGCGAAAATTAAAGTGAACAAGGCCGCCATGCTTTTGTTGCGACCGCCAGAAGATACACGAACTCTATTCGGAAGTAAATTCACGGAGTCCAGCTAGAGAGATGAAGAGATGAACGAAAATCAACAGCAATGGTGACGTTCAAAAGAAGCCACAGAAACCCTAACCCGCTGTCAAACCCTTAATTGGACGCGTGCAGCGAAAACTGCAATTCGGATTGGAGCTTCGTTTACGACTACCGCGAGAACTAAAGGTCACTAAGATCGAGCCCATTCTCAAACTAAAGCCTCTGGCTCAACTAGTAAGACACATGAGAGAGACCACACATGCTTCTCTGTGATAAAGTAGAAGAAAACCTGCGCAAATTGGAGCTCATGCAATTATAACCTAATTGTACCAGTAAACATTCTACTGTAGAATTTTGGTTCCCCTCCATGGTTGATTTTGCTCAACCACTAACCCCACTTCTCTGAATGTACCTTGGCTGAATTTTGGCAGCAAGACACAGCAAACTACTGCTGCTGAAAAGTTCAAATGGATCATATGCTAATGGGGGTGGAATACCACACCAGGTTTTCTCATAGCAAGATGGGACTTGTGAGGTGATGCTCACCCTGACTCTACTTTCTGCTGATTTTCAAACTCGGAAATGATTTCATCTGCAATGTTCTCAACCGGTTCCCACGTATCCTGCGCCGAGTCTGCCCATTGCACGAGGTATTCAGGCTTCCCGTCCACTTCTCGCTTCTCTACGATTCTCTCCGCAATGCCATACTCTAGCCCTTCTTCGTAATCTTTGATCAAGTCTTCGCCAATGTTCACGGCAGGCTCCCAACTCTCTTCGGAGTCGTCGCTCCATTTCACCAGGTACTCGGTCACGCCCTTCGCATCTATCCGCTTGTCAAGGATTTTCTCCACCTCCACGTCGTCGTAGATTGCCTCATCCAGTAGCTTCACGATCTGCGTTTCAAGARACAACCAAAACATGCATTTCTCATCTTTAGAGAATCGTAGAATGCTCACAACTGCACTCAAGATTTCGCTATGGAAAAGAAAAAKCCGCGGACTTGAACAAGTCAACAAATGATAATGCTCTTGCTGGTCATTTCCTTAGGCAAGATGAAAAAGTGATTTTGATTCCATCGTGCTGAGGAAACGCTAGCAATGATGAATCTAGAGGCACATGGAAAATCATAAAGCAAGATGAAATCATTCCTCAGAGGCAAGATCATGTCGATCTTGCAGAGGAATCAATCACAATGACGAATCCACAGATCAGTGGCAAAACATCATGAAAGGATTTGAAATGATGGAATCATTCTTCAGAGGCAAGATTATGTTTTTTATCTTGCTAGAAAGGGCTCAAGCAAACGGTAAATCTAGGGCAAATGGATAAAACATCATGCAAGGATTGAAGCGCACCTGATCCAACGCCATCCTCCGTGCAAATTGCATGGGGTTGGTGCGAGGCGTTCTCTGCAAAAGCTCTTGGGCGAGGAGTAAGGATGACCGCCCCTTGTTGTCTTCTTGTTCAGGGTCTGCCCCAAACTCTAACAAAGTTTTCACAACACTGGTGTGGACATAGCCGGCGGCGATGTGCAACGCAGTGTAACCGTCCTGGTCTTTCCAGTGCACATCCGCCCCTTCTTCCAACAGGAACTTCACGCACTTCTCAGAGCCCAATCCTGCGGCGAAAAACAACGCCGTCCGGCTGTTCTCGTCGATGGAGTTCACGTCCCGACCCTCGTACTCCAGAAGGTCCTTCAACTTCTGGTCCTCGGCTTTCTTCGCGGCTTGCCACCACGGAGTCTCGAACTCTGCTACCACATCGCTGCAACACACTCCACAAAAAGTATGYGTTYCTCAGAGGTGGACAAGCTCMCKCAYAAATTTGAAGCAGATTCAAATTGATAATATTCAAGCTCATCGTGTCTCTTGTGACATCAACGAGGAATCTTCTTTCAGAGAAAACTAATGCAACACCGGTTCTAAAATTTCCAAAACAGAAGCAAGGTAAGAACCCAYTTACATAGGGTCCATTTCCAGAGTCACCCATTTAGAATGCAAGTATCATTCCAACATGAGACTTGTAAGACATCAGATACTTCTAGGTTCTATAAATAAAATATGCTTCGCCACGGTGTAAGAATGCGAGACTTGCATGCTGTATGAGGAGGCAATTCTGAAACGAGCCTTAAAAACTCTACAGAAGGTTCGGTAATCCGCAAGAGAATTCGGGACTCCAAATCATGCCAGACTCAAAATAGGAAGAAAGAGGAGAGTTTCACAATGGACGTTCAGAACTCTGATATCCCTGTTCTATATGCGAAACTCACGGTTCAAAGGGTAGTCTATGTTTGAGATTGGACCCCACTACTCTTTAAACTTCAACAATAGAGTATCCAAAATATGACATATCTAGCGCATTGAAATCCTCTCGGAAATGGTAACAAGAACCACGCAAACAAGAAAATTCCAGTCTGACAATGGAAACTAAAAACCCGCTGAAAGACAAGAAATGAGTTCTCTACCTTAATTATTAATATTGAAGCTCATTGTTCCGTCTCTTACCACATTGGAAACACTCTTCGAAATCCATGAACCCTCTTCCAAAACAAATTAATGCAAAACCCGTTCTAAATCTTCCCAGACAGAAGAACGCCATCCCAAACGAGACATCGCTGCACGGAGCCAATCGACGGATGTTGCGACCGTCATTTCTCACAACGCCTTACGTTCCCCATGAAGAGTTTCAAACCCTAATTAACTCAAACCTCTTTATTAAAACAACTCGTGTTTCCCGCACTTCCCACACTTCCCACGCTGATCATACATTCAAACTACGTCATAGTTATCAGTTCGAAACCCCAGGAGATCGGAACCAAGACTTCAGAACTTCCTTCGTTTCAAATCCCAGARGATCRCAAAACCCTCAGTACCCTACTYTCATCCAAAACWAAAATTTCCAACAAGGAAAGTGCAACAACAATAACAACCCCAAACAAACCTGGCAATGTTGGCCTGCGGCTCCCAGCTCTCCAAATGCTCATCCTTCCACTCAATCAAGTACTGCGTCTCCCCCTCCACCACCCGACTCGCCAGAATCTTGTTCACTTCGCCGTAATTCTCCTCCCCTCCCGCACCATTAAACGCAGCATCGTCACCCGCATCCGCGCCATAATCCTCCTCCTCCTCGGTTGCCTCCTCGGTTGCCTCCTCGACAATCTGGTCCTGGAACCCTAGCTGCGACGCCACCAAATCCCGGTCCTTCTCGTCCACACTTCGCTCTTGCACTGAGCTTTTCTCTACTTGGGAGCGCACCGCCACCAGGGGTGCTCTCGAGCTCGGTTTCCAAGTCTGCGCTCGTAGATTGGAATTGAAGGAGCGCAATTTTGGAATGGCGAACAGAGAAGAGGAAGTTGAAGACGAAGAAGACGAAGAAGCCAGTGATGGAGATTCCTTCGGGATTGTTGCGGTTGTGGGGGCTTGGAGGGCGGCCATTGCAGCCATGGCGGCCTCCGGAGGGAGATGGGGATTGTCAAGGGGGAGGAGAAATTTGTAAGCAAGCGCAGATTTTTATGAGAGCTTGGAAAGCTGTGAGGAATCTGAAGCTGGGGTGCGAGACGACGGAATCGGGAGAAGCTTGGGCAAGGGGTGGAAGGGGAGAAACTGGATAAGCTGGCGGTCCAGGTGGCGGGKTTTCATTGGGTTGGTTGGTTCTTACCCAGACATTAGGGGAGGGTCTTAATCCTTGAACACTGGAGTCTTTTTTGGAATTTTGGCACATTTTGGCTTGTATCTTTGTCTGAATATATTGTTTACCTCATTAATTTTCATCAAATCCATACCTTAAGTTTGTTTGTTTGTTACGTTGAGATCTCCCGGGCCGTGTGTCCCCTGGTCGCAATCAAGGTACCATCACAAAGCCCTTGGCAAGGGAGCTTTGTTTTGTGACATTTGGACCTGTAGGATGAAAGTTATTGAATTTTGAAGTTTTTATGAATTAAAAAATTAGAAAATTACTTTTACTTCTGTTTTGGCTATGGCAACGGCACAAAGCATACTAGTGGGGGATAAAGGTAGGTTGATTGTTTACCTTTGAAGAGTGCATAAAAGGGAAGGGCACATAGATGTGCACTTTTTTGCTAATATATATTTTTTTGAATATATTATTCACCTCAATTCCATCAATTGGTCATATTGAAAGTTTTTTTTTTCTCTAGTGTCTAAAAAGATGAAAATTGGAAATTTGGAATCTTTATTTGAACAAAATAAATTTTGGACATTTTAGAATCTTGACATATGGATTTTTTTTTTTGCAAGTTTTGTTTTAGCTCCAATTTCTACAAGAATTGATCAAGAACCTTACACAAAAATSATAAAGTGACAAAAATTCTTTCATTTCTTGAGACTCTCACAAATAGCCCTTGAAACATTCATAATCCATCCATTGGACACTAAGACTCTAAGAGGTTAAAGATTAAAGAATTGCTTTACATGAACAAAAATACATTTGAAATTTGACATAACAATGGCCTAATTAAAGCTCTTTGTCATCCACTTCAAAGTTTCCCACCACTTCTTTGGCAACTAGAATATGGATGAAGGACAAATGAATAGGTTTGAGCAATCTGAGAAAGGTTGAATAATTGCTTGTTTACTTACATCAAGGATTATTGCATCAATGAATAGGTTCTTATTTTGTATATAGCATGCAAAAGTTACAAGCTTTCAAAGTTTTCTTAAATACATGATCTGAAACAACTATGACATTATTCACAATACTAATCTTGTGTAAATTTCCATTGTTGATATGTAAACATCATCAAAGATCACTACTGTAGTGTGCCCTGTACTAATACCAAAGTCAAAATAAAAGTAAAAGTGATTTTCCAATTTTTCAATTCATATAAACTTGAAATTCAGTAACTTTCACACCATAGGCCCAAACACCATGAAACAAAGCCCATGCACCCCTCCTCAGTGAGGGCTTTCTGACAATACCAAGAACACAACCGGGCTTTCTGACAATACCAAGAACACAAACAGGGATGCACAATCCAAGAGATCTCAACATAACAAACAAAACAAAACAAACATGTGGATTTGCATTTGGTATGCATTTAAGATAACTACTAGTCTAGGTATATTTACGTAACTTAAAACAGGAGCTGTAGTTATTACTACATGAAATAAGCCACGCGTTWGAATTTCAGGAACAGGAAAATATGAAAATATGAGGCTCTTGGGTATGTAAACAAAGTCTTATTAAAAAAAAAGAGTTCCTGCTACAACACTACGAGCTGATGGTACAAGAATTACAAAGGCCTTGCCCTTCCTCCCAAKTCTTGGTTCAGGAAAGACAAAGGACCAGAGAATGAGAGAGGAGGGGGTAGTGTGAAAGGGGGCAAAAMTGGTAAATTMAGATGCAAGTGGAGATGGTTGTTGACGGTTATTTGCGGTTGTTGCGAGCTAGATTGGGAGGAGGTTGTTGCTGCGAAGGCAGGCCGCGTTTGATTCAGGTATTCCAAAATGAAGGAAAATGCTCCAAAACTAAGACAGCTCTGCGCCAATGCTTGTGGTGTTCCTGAAACGAAATTGCAACAGAATAAAAGATGTATCATTCATCATAAAAAGATGTCAACATTCGAAGCATAAATTCACACTCAAATGTAACAGTGCTTACCAGGGGTGCTTAGTGCCAAACCAGTCGCGCAACCAGCAATTCCAGCGTTCCAAGCTGCAGCAAGCACCCAAATAATGCAAACTACTGTGAGAAACTAGCTTGAGAAAATCATTCCAAACAAATGCATTGTCAACCTCTTGTAAGTGCTTAAGCTAGAAATAGGGAGTCCACTTGGAAGCTAATAGTTGATCACAGTAACTTTGATAACATATTTGTATCATTAAAAAATGAAAGCAGCAATTTTAGTGTTTCAAGCTGTAGCAAGCACCCAAAGAATACAAACTACTGTGAGAAACTAGCTTGAGAAAATCATTCCAGTGAATTGCATTGTTAATCTCTTTTAAGTGCCCAGAGAGTACACTTGGAAGCTAATAGTTTATCACAGTGAATTTCATAACGTATTTCTGTCATTAAAATATGAAGGGTATTCGTTCTTCTTTCTATTCCTGCATTTTGTTACCTTCTTTGAATTCCCTAAACGATTCATTTCAACTCCTACAAACATGCAGGCAGGCACTTTTGGTCATTTAAGAAAAATTGAGCTTCACCTAGATAATAGATACTTACCGTCTTCTTTGCCTCGAACCTTTTTCAAGTAGCATGAGACAATGCTGTGCACCCCCGATAAAATTGTAAAAGTCTGCAAAACCCACACAAACCAGAGGTCACTCAGACACAAGTTGAATGAGGAGATACACATGCGCACCAGTATAAAAAATGTCGCTCCTTTTAACATATGAGACAAATAAACGTCTCTGCAAGAATGTCAAAAAAACAGAAATTATTGGTATGACATAAAAATTCCATTTGCTGATAGTCAGAGACTACAAAACAATAACATTATGATGATGCGAGGTACGACCTTCGCAGATGAGCCACCCTCCCTCAAAGCTCCCTTAAATCCTTGCTTCTTAAACAGCCCCGACCCTGMATCATTGACAACAATTTCCAACTTGAACTTCACATATTACACAATCACCTGTAGTTGAATGCCTGAAAAGGTCATATCCATACAGAACGCGAACCATTTACTTCTAAAGGCATCATTGAGTGCAATTCATAGACCTGAAGGAAATKCAAAACTAGACTCTGCTCAAAGATGTTTATAACAACCTTCTCAAAACAAGCATTGACAGCAGATTGACTCTCAATCTGCTKCCATCTGGCAACTGACAACCATGAATTGCCAAAAAAWCATCAATTCTTGCAAATTTCAGCATTCAACTGCTCCATWTCTTGACTCAGACACWGAGCTACACTAAATATACCGTACACTGTGGGTGATCCATTGCAGAGGGTGAAAATTTGAAACCACTAACCAAAATTAGGTTTGAAAGCTACTTTGCAKCTTTCAAGGCGATCAAATTCACCAAACTAAATTTGATAAATATACTTTACAGTGGCCTCTCACAGGTACTGYGGTTCACAGTATATGGTAAATTAAGCGTAGCTCTTCCAATGACCAAGATTTCAGGCTCTCATCATAGGCGATTCCATCACACATTGATTTTGAGGATGTGCACCACCTCAACATCAAAACTCAAAACTCAAATCAGTTTTAAGATTATCTCCCATTCAAACCTTAAAACCCTTATAACTTTTGCATATGATATCCAAATAATGCATTCTTTGGTGCGCTGAAACCCTCTTTTGAGTCATTAACAAGAACATCTCAAGAATCTGACCACTCTAATAACGAAAACTACGCAAATGTCGCAATTAGGTGACATACATCAATACAATACATCGCAAAGACCTTAACATTGAAAACTTCCAGAATGACGTCAAACCCTCCAAACCTAAAACCCTAACTCACAATTTACAAGCAAGACGACCACAATGCACGGCCAAACCTCCCCCCAAAAAAACCAATCGTGAGAGAATTCGTTACCGAATCCGAAGACGGAGCCCATGAGTCCTCCGGCAAGTCCATCCGCGACGCCCTTGAAGAAGCAGAAGGTGGGGTGATTGCGTCCGCCGATGCTCCACGAGTTGTCCTGGGGGTAGGAAGGGGAGGAGGAGGAGTCGGGGAACATTTCGTTGGAGTCGGTGGTAGTCCAGGTGTTGGATTCGTCGCCTGCTTCGTTCGGTGACAACGCCATAGCTGCCTACCACTCCGTTTCTGTGCAACTCAAGAACTTGGGAAGGTTGGGCAAAATCTCAGTTGCGCAGGCTGGGCAAAATTTGMGAAGGATGATGAGTTCTCTGGCAGTGTTGAGCTTCAAGTGAGTTTGGGAGAGAGACGCAGCGATGGATGAGGAAGTATCCGTGCGTGGAGTTCATCCAAGTGGATCATTCTGTACATCTTGAAGAAATCGTGCCCATGAAATGGGCCGAAAGGTAATGTTTGGGTTCTCCGAGGTTCAAAGTAAAAAAAAAAAAACATATTGAGCCGTCACTAGGGTATGTTCCAAACCACTCCTAACTAATTTGGAATTTGGGGGTCTCAGATTGCAAATCTGAATTCAAAAATTGCAAAAAAAAAGTTGTGCAAAAAATAAAAAAATTCCTGCGTTTTTTCTTATGGTAAATCTAGCCTGTGGGGCCCATTTCATGGGCACGATTTAGTATTTCCGTACATCTTGACAGAAGTGCCTTTGCACTGAAGATTGGGTAATAAAAGCGTTCTCTAAAATAAAGGGATGGATTAGACCTTTCAATGGAGGTAAGGTGGAAGCACTCAAAACCATCAATATAAACAATTCAGCATATTTGGAGGCATATTTTCATTAAAACTATATTTTTGTAGTATTAGCGAGTGAAAATCATGAATATTAAAAAAAAAATAGATTTTTGGATATTGTATGTAATTTCTATGATTTTTCAAAGCGCCAGCTTTCTAGACCACTAAAATTGTCCCATAAGGTGCATCCATATCTAAACTCTACGAAAATTAGCTGTCAACAAATCAAAGTTAAGTATGTGTCCTTTAAATGTGCAAGCTAAACAAAATTAAACATTTAGAGGACACATTCACTAGAGTCTAGGAACACAATTGGGTGAGTATAAGGCCCATCATTAGGAACAAGTGCGGTAATGAGTGCTCCTACCTTAGTCACACTTTCTTCACTTTCGTTTCAATTTTTTGAAAATGTAAACATGGCGCAATCTTGTTGGCTGTCTATAGCAAGTAGAGCTCCTATTCTTCGAGAATTGGTAGTGCTGTTTCTTCTCCTCAAGAAACAAAAAAAAATTTATTCTTAAGAATTTTTGGCTATCGTGTGTGTTATACCCGTAAAGCCAAATGGGAGCTTTGCAAGCCATTCTTTGAAGATTTATCCTCCCTGCTTCATATAGCAAAAAAAAAATGCCATACCTTCTTCACACAGAGAAGTGGCTTCCCATTGGCTCCTCAGATCTCTCACCAACTTTTCCAACTTCGTAGAATTTTGCTTCTTAGAGAAGATGTGACTACTCCTAACTTAAGAAGGGTTGTCCCACCTTCTTTTTTCCATTCTCAAGCTTCAAAGAATGGGATATGGCACTATCTCCTTGAATTTCAGAGGGCCCATTATGTGAAGATTGAGAAGTTTTTTATTAAGGATAGTCACACCTTCTTCACTCCTCACAAACTCTCTAGTGAATGAAGACGTGTCAATTTGAAATTGGCTTTTGGTTGTCTCTCCAAAGCCGAATATTCTTATTATGTGAAGAAATCTCGGCATCCATTATTGTCCTCCGGAGGTGAATAATAGGGGTAATCACACCTTCTTCACTCATCACAAATTCCCAAATGAATGGAGACGTGACAATTTGGAATTGGCTTTTGGTTGGCTCTCCAAAGCCGAATATTCTTTTTGTATGAAGAGTTCTCAACGTTCATTATTCTCCTCCGGAGATGAATAATGGATGTGGAGAGCTCTTCACACAATAAGAATATTCCGCCACCGTTGCTTTTTGCCTCCACATTGCTCCTCCGTTGGTTCTTTTTGTTATGCTATGGTGACTTTAGCACAACTTTTGTTGCATGAAAATCCATTCTCTGTTTTCATTCTACACTTACATGATTGCGGTGTCACACCTTCTTCACAAATTTAGGCTACCGATTGGCTCCTTGTTTCAAAGAATTTTTGTGAGGTGAAGAAGGTGTGACTACCCCTAATGTACGTGGAGAACTCTTCACACAATGAGAATATTCTGCCACCCTTGCTTTCCGCCTCCGCATTGCTCTTCTATTGGTTCCTTTTATTATGCTATGGTTCCTTTTATTACACTATGGTTCTTTTTGTTATGCTATGGTGACTTTTGCACAACTTTTGTTGCATGCAACTCCATTCTCCTTTTTCATTCTCCACTCACAAGATTGGGGTGTCACACCTTCTTCACAAATTTAGGCTACCGATTGGCTCCTTATTTCTCTCAATCTTCAAAGAATTTTTTTGTGAGGTGAAGAAGGTGTGACTACCCCCTATTGGTCGTTGAAGAAGCTTAGCGCGCGAAGTTATCATCTCGCTTTCACCCTCCCCTGCCTCCGAAGTTCTCACCCTGCCTGTTGTCGTTGTCGTTGGAGAGCCCGGGCGGTCGCTGGAGAGCTTCGTCGTTTGCGCTGGTAGCGGCTTCGCTTCGACTGCAAGTAGTAAGGTCCAGGTTTTTTAATTACGATGAGCTAGGGTTTGGGTTTTGATTTAGGGTCTGTGAGGCAGAGGAAAAGAGAAGCAGCACCGGCTCTAATTAAGAAAGAAAGCTAGCAAGGATCGCGCACAAGTTGTGTTAGGGAAGTGCGAGTGTGAGAGGGAGAGGGGGGTTTTGATCACCGGGAGCCCCAATGTATGTRGCAGGGTCAATAATTTTGCTGTTATCGCAATCTGCGCGCAGCGAACTATCACGAAAGCACTCTACTTTGACATTCCTGTCTCGTGAAGTTGTGAGTTGTGATGATCTTGCGGTTGCCATTATCGATTGGTGCAAGGATTTGAATGTAATCTAAAACATTCAATTACAGAAGTTGACCTGGTYATATGAACAAATCGAACCAGAAAATGTGAATTCGAACAAATCAAAGCCTCTGAGCACACTTCGTCGATAATTGTTGTAAGATTGCCAATGACATGGTTTAGGGTGGTTTCAGATGAGTGTACTGTAGTTGTACTAAATCATTTAAGCAGTCAGGGGGTTTACATATATTCTGCAAATTTTGCGCAAGTAATCATCTTTCACATTTCAGATGCCATTGATGTGGGATGAGGTTAGCGGAAGAGGCAAGCTTGTTAATTCTAGCTGCTTGCCAAATCACATTTGCTCTATTGGATTATGGCAGCGTTTGTGGCTGATTGAACCTTTCATATTGATTTGGGATGGGATGGTATAGTATAATGTTGCTAACGGTTGACTTGAATTTCGGATACTTGTAGATCAGGCAAACTATTTGGAATTTTCAGAGTGACAGAAGCTCTTATTCCGATTGGAGTTTTTAGTAGATTCGCTACTGAATTAGTGATCTTATGTTGATGAATACAGCATCCAGATCCAATTGGTTATGGTCTTGCTCTTGAGGCTTATGTGGAACCAGCTGGGGCAGATTGCATTATTCCTGGTGTACAGAAGCCTGTTAGGGTTCTTGGGCTTCAAGTGCTATCCTCCTCCTTCACTGTTACTTTTGAAATGAGAGTTTCTTGTTTTCTGGTCCCTGTCAATTGTTTATGTGAARCTATACCAGATGAACCAAGTTCTAATGGTAGTCATGAATATGCATATTACTACTCAACAACTGATACTAAACTTGATGCGGCTGTTTTGTAGGTCTGGCCGGTTCCTTTCAAATGACAGATCAACTTAAATGCTCTAGATCCAATTGCTCGTGAGSTGAAAACAGTGGGGAAGGTCATTTCTCTATCTCTTCGCATTCGCAGCATTTCTGTTTTGCGAAGGACCGATTTCATGTGAATTTTCGTCCGTAAGAATGGTTGCTTTTGCAAGCAGTTTTTTGTCATTCGTTGAGCGCGTGTGTGATCTATAACCTCCCATAGTTTAGTCTTTTACGTGAAATAACTGAGTGCTTGAGACATGTTGCACAACTCTAATGTCTCAATTGATTCGTAATTGTAAGTTAGAATGTAATTCATGATCACATGTCTCAAAATATTCGTAATATTCAGTTTGAATGACGTTGGTTTGTTCCATTTCTGTATAGCAGCAGTGATTGTAGATATTTCTTCCCTGATCTTTGAAAATGATAGTAGTAATATGATTGTGGAAGTTGTTGTTTTTCCTTAGGCCGTTAAGGTATTGCTAGACCTTCATTTCCTTTGCATCAAATTCAATATCAGAAAYGTATGGGTCAGTTGCTTTGACATCAGGTTCTGCAATGTGTCAAGGATCGTGTATCTTTGATGTGAAGTGATGAATGCGGTTAGGTTTTGTACACTTCTGCAGATGGATTTCACACTTCCCCTGAAGTCTCCGGTAGCGCAGCCCCAATCCTCGCAAGACAGACAACGGAAGCGGCCACGGAATCCAACGCAGAGTCCTTCGATGGCATCCCAAGAATCTGACATGGCGAACTCCTCCCGTCACATGGAAATTGGCAATGCATCACAAGAAGCCTCTTTGAAATCTGTGTACGAGGCGTGGACTGATGCCAATCAAGCGCAGTTGTTTGAGTGGTTGGAGAGGCCTGGAAACTATGATAGGTGGAAGTTTGCAGGGATCAGAAGCCCCAAYGGTTCCACAAAGACCTTCAAACACACCAAAAAAGCGGTCACATGTCTAATTTCAAAGTACCTGGACGCATTACAGACAAAGAAATCCCCRGAACAGGTYATGAGCAAGATGAGGTACGTGGAGAAGAAATTCAAAGAAGCAGAGGACTACTTGCGGAAGGCAGGAGAAGGGTTAACCTCTGTTGATGAAAAATTGGAGATTCGTGCMATCCGAGAGAAGGTTGTCACAATTTGTCCATTTTTCTTCCAAGTCCAACCATTCATGTCTGAGAGTAGTATGGCTGTCAATCCACCACCACACACTGGTGAAAATGGGTTGAATGAGAACGTACAGGAGATCTTACTCGGTACYTCTACTGGGCAAGGACACTATGAATCAATGGCTCAGCAGAATGGGGGTGAAGGTAATTCTGAAGAAGAGGAATCTAGTGCTGATGAAGAGCCAAATTTCGAGGAAGAAATTTGTGCAGAACAGGAGCCGATTCCCCAAGTTCCGTCTCAAGGTAAGGTAGTCTGCTCTTAAAGCGCCTATGCTCTAAAAATCGATCATGCTACAGAGGTACATTTTGCTTTCTTCAATGTACCGGCAGTGTACATTTCAGGAGGTGGTCGCTTTTAGTGACCACTGCATTACAACTTCAAAAATTTGTAACTAATTCCTTGAGGTCCCGAAAAATATGAAACGACTTGGGTTAGATGCCAATTCCTTTTTTCTTCCTATGAAAATTTACTGAAAATTGTTTCAAGGAGTTTTAGCTTCCCTAAAAACGCAATCAGCTCTTAAATGGTCGCTTGAAGAGCAATCTACCTTATCAATTCTCACAACGATCAATCAAATTGGATTTTTCTATCCTTGGTCCATCAAAAATCAAGTTCTTGTGGCTAATCTATACAAGCAGATCCTATTTGTGTAATTTAAAAAGTTTGATACCCATTAATGTGTTGGATATTGTGGACTGTGCAGGTACACCTCATGTACTTGAGATAACGCCTTGTAGACCTAACCCTAATCGGCAGCAAAAAGAGAAAAAGAAGAAACCAAAATCATTTGAAGAAATGGTACAAGATCTGCGAGAGCAAAACCGTGTGCTGATGGAGAAGAAATTGGACATACAATTGGCGCATCAAGATGAGTTCTTACAATTTCTTAGAGAGCAATCGCAGAAACAATTTGCACTTGAATCCCGCCGGTTGGATTTGGAACTCATGAGGATGGAGCAGCAACGTGACGATTCACGGATCCGTGAACTAGCTTTGCAGGTGGAGCTTCAAAAGCTGCGTGGTAATTCCTAATTTTTTCTTTCAAAAACATGTGCAGGATGAACATAATTATGCAGTTCTGTCTTACGCGGAAGGATTCATTCTGTAATCCATCAGATCACTCTGGTTCACAGCGTTTTGATGCAGGCTTAATTAACTCTGTTACACCTCAATCCTTTTTGATTTTTTTTTTGCATATTTTTGTTTATATCTTTGTACAGAAATATCATTTACTGGAATTTTATTGAAATTGGTCATTAAGGAAGGTTGTCTCAAGTATTACATTGGAGGAATGAGAAGTTAGTTGTACTAAACAGTGCCTCCAAGCCCTCCGTTCATCATCCAGAATATGGCCATCGGAGCACTTAAGGGTTAAAGTAGACTTCATAAATTTCATTTCTAAGTTGGCCTTTAAAGCAGGGAAACTTATGTTGAAATTGAGTTTGATCAATGAGCATGGATGTTTATAGTCTACAGATGAAAGTGTAGATTGCTTCTCATTAATGTCATTTGTCACTCTTAGTAGTGTCACAAGTTTGGAAGTTTGAATTCAATAGAATCCATTGATTCCAAACAAGTTTAGGAATTGAAGAAAAACCTTTACATATCTTACGTTTGTGATGTGTCCCAGTCTTGAGATTTTTGTCCTTATCTTGTGAAAGTCCTCTAGCACAAGTTCTTTTGGACAACCATTCACTTTTCTAGTGACAAATGCACTCTAAGCTAAAAAGAATGGAACAAAGAAACCCAAGATGCTTGGCAACCTAAAAATTCAAAACAAAACCTTATAACAAAATGTGTAACTTTTTAGATAGATAGCCCTTGGGTAGGCTAAAATTTTATACTCCAGTTTTGCTTATTATAGAGAATTTTAAATTTTGTAGAAGTATATTATAAAGTAGAGTTTAGAAGCTTCACGCATGCAAATTCCTATTGATAAATATTGGAAGATCATGAAGATATGTTGTTTTATTATATTACAAAATTTATGGGTTTAGTAGAGGAGACAATGTTTTGTTAGCCTCACTCTACAACCCTTCAAGAGCTTGTTTGGCATATGGATATACTAGTAGCAAAAGTTGCATCGTTATGGTAGCACTGGTGTTATATCTGTTTATAAAAGAAAAAATATAATACAAAAATTGATAGAATACATCGTTATAGTAGTACAAAGATTAGGGATTGAAAAGAGAAGGCAATTAGAAACTCAAGTCTAAATTCTAAATGAAAGGTAGTGGCGATAGCACATGGCATTCTAGTAGAGTAAAAAGACATCATGTGATATCACCATAAACACATGTTTTCACGAGTATGATCTCAAGTCCCAACCCTCTTCAAGTTAAGATGATTTCATTCCTTGCATTTGTTATTGAATATAACCAATATTCCTTACTTTCACAAATCACCTCAATTTCCATCAGATTCCACAACATCGGTGTCCTATGTTCAATATCCAAATGTGAAGTCTCGGAGTAAATGATTTACCTTGAATCTATGTCAACACAAACGTGACACTGTTTCTGATATAAAAAGTATATTAGTCTTTGGTGGAAATCGGTACGTCTATCATACTAGTTTGTGAGCAATTTGAAATAGACATTTTACTTTTGTAAGTAATATCTAGCAGCCCACGTTCAAGGAAACCTAAGGTAAGAGGCTGTGAAATGGAGCGGGCATTTAGAACCGCCATGTAGACTCTCCTAAAATGGACATGACATGATCCTTAAATGGACCTTCTATAGTCATTGAATGGATTGATTAAAAAACATTATTTATTGCCAAGAGCCAATCATTCTCTTTGTTTTCCCCATTTCTCTTTAGAAGTTGCAAGTGAACAGTTTATGCAAAACCTAGGGTCATAAATAGCAACCTAAGACTAATCTTGTTTGAAAATTCACAAGTAATTCAAAAATGCTTCAAAAAATATGAAACGACTTGTGCTGCGATCATAATCAAAGTCTCTGTCTGAAAAATAAGAAAAAAATATTTCCATCAAAGGAAATATATGAAAAAGGCTGATCAGCCCTTAGATGCTCCATTTCTGGACCTCCTACCTTCCAGCGAGTTCAATGGCAGTCTAGGAACCCCTTCGTCCAACATCCATTGTATTTTATTTTTAAAAATTGCGACACACAAGTGTACATCCAAAAGTTCCAAAGATGAGGTATAGGACCAGCAACCTATTAGTGCAAATCCTCGCAGGACAAAACTACCAGTACTCCAATTTCACATTGGCTTTAGATTGAAGAGGTAGATGATCAATGCCAGAAACCTTGCCTACCAGCCTACATGAACTCTTTTCCCTAGCGTATGGACATTTCGAACAAGCAAACTGATTTGCCGAATGGCGCCAGTTCTGCCAGCGGCCGGTTCACARAAACGYAAAAAACAAAATGGCTGTATGTGTTTCAACAAAGCGGGAACCGTAGAGAATTTCTCCTGGATGTTATCTCAAGCTGACTCTGATAACTATAGCAACCAGAGAAACAGAGAAGAGGAAAACAGCAATRCGAWGTTTGAAAATACTAATCCTGTCTGCAGTTTGAGTTCTTTCCTGTACAATCGGAGCTCTTCCACTCTTCCGATGTTTCCTCCTTCGGGTTTTGGATTTGGTGTATTGAGGAGGCATAAAATCAGACTGTTGCTCGGATTSTGGTGATTGCTCCAAAACAATCTGGAATAGACCAATGYCAACGGCGTAAGCTCAAATGTGAAGTAGTTCAAGGAAGTGAGGGTGGAYACCTCTGAATTTACTGATATAGTGACATTAAATCACAAACTCYACATTCTAGACAATCGAAGCAACTTACCTCAGTAACTTCTACTTCRGGGTCGCTCTTTGACTTCAGATAGACATGAAGATCTTCTTTGAGTGACGCATTATTTGTCTCTGATTTTTTCAGATTCTGTTCCAGAAGATAGACTTGCTCCCTTAGTTCACTTAAAAGTGTCTGCATGGCCACCGGTTACTTTGATTCAGATGCTTTGGCAAAACATTTGGATTAAGGGGCCACCCACATAATCCTTTTACAAATTAGATAGTGTACAGGATATTGACAGGATAAAGATTGCGGAAGAAGAATCTAATGAAAGCAGATATCTTAAGCACCTGGTTAAGAAGAGAGCTCTTCAGAGAACATACTTCCTCGTCTGCTGCAGATACTTTGCGCTGCACCTTGACTAACTCTAAGTTCTGCAGAATATGGCAACAGTTATTAAAAGAAGAAGAAACCTGATATTATTTGGAGAGCACATCATTCTACAAATGCACCAGGTTCAAGGAATGAAGAACAACTATTAAATGGACCGAACAGCTGACGGGAACAATAAGAGCACCTTCGGAAAGTAAACATGATGCGTCTCCCTACCTGCTCACGTTCTCTTGTTTCTGCTGCCCGCAAGCTAAGCTGCAGTTGTGCGAGTTGCACTTGTAAAGAGGGTATTTCTGATACTCGTGCTCTTAAACTCTGCAGTTCAACCAATTGCGCTCTAAGAGACTGCACTTCTCCATCAAGGGTGACCTCCCGAAACGATTTCTTCACCTCCTTGGCCGGTGATTCTGGAAGGTWTTGGAGACTTTGAATTTGCGACTTCAAAACTTCAGACTCCATCTCTAAGTTGGAGTTTCTGCAAGCCATATCCAACATCTGTTGCAGGGATAATAAGGACATTAGATCTGGTTTACATTCCATAAAAAATAAAYTGAAAAGGTAAAGCAGTACTTGGCTGAGGAACTGACTTGAGCTTGGCTTAAAACCGAACTGGCATTCAAAAAAGAAGAATTATAACTTAATCAGTCATTGCGAAGTCAAATGTAAATAAACAACACTTAGAAATTACAACTTCGGGAAATTCACCTGGAAATTCAAACAATCCCTCTCCAGGGACAAAAGCTCTTCACACAGATGAAGAGCTTCCGGACCATCATAGAGCTGCAGGGTCCTACACTTGAGGCGCAATCCCTGAACTTTCGCTTGCAGTACTTCTTTTTCTTCCTTGACGGGACTCTTGCATGTGGTTAACCGATCTGGAAATTCTCCTCCCAAATCGTGAAGAGACTCCGCGTGATCTCTCAGCAAAGATGCAGCTTTATCGGCMCACAGGCGGTTCTCATGAATACTCGTCTGAGTTCGCAAATTCACCTCGTGCAGTTCTTTTATCTGAGCCTCCAGTGCTTTCACTCGACCATTGTGGTCTACGACTTGTGACGCAGCCTTTTCCATCCATTCGAAAGCAAGCTGTTCGTGAGCAGCGCTTTTCTCCTCTATAGATTTCACCTCTTTTTGAACATCATGTTCCCTTTTTCTTGAAATTTCCAATTCCAAACTAAGTTCACCCAACATTACCTCCAAATCTTGGATCTGTGACTTCAACTGAGAGCACGTTTCACACTCTCTTGGAGCGTCCAGTTTGGTTTGGAGATCAACAATACGGGCTTCCAAAGATTCACTTCTATTCTCTGCATTCCTATTCCTCTCACATTCTAGGGTCTTCTTTTGTAGCTCGATTGCATTATCTGCAAACTTCTCCCTCAAAGAGATCAACTCTTCCTCCATTTTGGAATTTTTCCTCTCAAGATCACAAGTGTAGTCAGCATAGGACATCTTCAATCCTTCAAGAAGGGAACACTCTTCCATGGCCTTTGCTTCCAAARCCTTCGCTTCGTGCTTCGTCCTCTCCTCAATTTCTCTTGAGATCTTTATCTCCTGCTCAAGCTCACTCACTTTCAATTCCAGATCCTTCACATGATCTTTCATCTGGGTCTTGCTCGACTCACCCTCACAAGCGAATAACATGTGGGCAGATTGATGTTCAGCAAACTCCGGCATTGACAGCTTTGAATGCGTGACATGCGCCTCACCCAGATACTTCATGTCATCATCAAGACTGTTGTTAATTCCACGGGTCATGTCCAATTCCAGATTTGAACTTGCAGCGTGACCATCCATGGACTCGCCCACCAAGTCTTCCTGTGAGGAATCAGCAAGATGCGAAGAGGTGGCCTCGTGAACAACATTCTTCTCATCAATAGACCTGACATCATCATCCATGACTTTCTTCTCCCTGTCTCTGTACATTTGCAACTCCTGTTCCAGAATATCCGCTTTATCTTGAAAAGTGGCCAGAGCCTTATGAAGCTCCAAAAGCTCAGAGTCGGACTTCATTTTGTTGATCTCGTAGGCAGATATCTGCTCTCTGCTGATACGTTGGATTTGAAAATTCAAGTCTGCAACTTCCGACTCCAACTCTTGATTCCTTTGAGAAGCAGATTCCAGAAACATTTCAGCATGCGCAACCTTCTCCTCCGCAATTTTGACGGTCGTTTCCAGTTGAAATATCATGGTCCGGTAATGCTCAGCTTCATCATGTGCCTTTTCGAAGTGTTTCACAAGTTGATCTTCTGTCTCCAGGAAGAGGACTTTCTCGTACTCCACTTTTTTCTGCGCCTCATCGCACACCTTTGATTTCTCTTCCAGAGCAGCAATCTGCTAACCACCCAGGTGAGACAAACCCCAGATTAGAGACTAAAGAAGGGACCTGATCAAATCATATCAGACACCTCAATATTGATTGAACTCGATCTAAGAGAATGCAGGGATAGAGTGAAGGGAATCATTACTTTCTGCAGAAAGTCTCTATGATGTCTTAGAAACAATCCAGATGTCCTACACAGACAGCATGTAATATATTCCTGAACGAAGGTAGAGTAGATCTGCACCCACGATCGGCATAAAAAAAGTTGATTATTGCAGGATGCTAAAACCCTAGCGAGGAAGAAGGGAATCAAAGAATGGAGTGCAGGAAAATACTCYACAATACGACGTCCGGCACTTGAGAAAACAAAACTGAACAAACCCAAGAAATACAAATTAGCATGACTAGACAATCTATACCTGGATTTGTCCTGCCGTGAGCAATTCCTCCAGTTCTTTCACCTTCTCTAGCAACGCATTAGCATCATCAAATTTTTCAGACATATTTGCTTCAAGCACTTGCACCTGCAATGTCGTGTTTCAAAGGAAAAATGAGCCTAGAAGAATGCAAACCAAGGGTCTGCGAATGAATACCGCATCACAATCCATCTCCAGAATTCATGCTTTGAACCACCTTTCAGTKTAAKTGAACCTATGACGGAGATTGGTTGATACCCTAAGTCACATGCTTCAGAGTTSAGGTTGAGGTTGCATCGAATTACCAGTTTTTCAAAAGTCAGCGTYCTCTCTTCAGCAGTATTGTACATCTGCTCCAATTTCTTAGCGTGTGCTATGGCTTTTCTGATTTCTGCCTCTCTCTGCTCCAATTTTTTCTCCAGAGCGTCAGACGACCCCGGCTCAACGACTATGTACTCATCATCTGATTGGGTTTTAGGGCTCCCAAGCTCAGGAGACGAAGGAGCTGATAAGGCCTCCTCGGCTTTCYTCAACTCGTTCGTTAAAACTTCAATTTGATCCTCCAATGCGCGGATTTGCTGCAACAGAACCAGGTACCGGAATAGATTTAATCTCTGTAAAGATAGGGCTCGAGGATGATGGTCTACCAAGCACAGAAGCGGGCACCTACCTCGTCCGTAGCACCTCTACGTTTTACGCACTCCGATACCAACGCAGCAGCACGCTTGGCGCTCTGTTCGAAATCGGTCGTGGCTTGAAGCGCGTCATCCTGAGCTTTCGACAGTCTCTCCCTCAGAGCTTCCGAAGAGGACTCTGTCATCGTCAATAATCAACTTGTGAAATTCCGCATGAAATCTCTTACCCACAATCCTGCACGTATAACATTTCCAAGCCAAAACCTATCAGTGGAGCTTTTCATAACAACTATATCACATGACTGAGTACGCTCACGAGCTCCATGTGAATCATCGTCGTAATAATAATCATTCAAACGCACCGATCGACATCCTTGGATAACGACACCGAAATCCATTATTGAAAATTACATCAGCGAGTGTGCAATCGTTCCTTTTCGCATCAAACGCTTGAGTGACAGACTAACACCAATAGGAGAAACTACGGGAGTTCAACCCGAACTACTAATTAACGAGCATGCCTCAAATCAAAACCAACACCAAACACTAATCCCGAAACCAAAACCAAAAAGAAATACCTTCACGCTAACCGCAATGAAAATAAAACGTTCGATTTCGCGTGATCGGCACAGCGTACGTTGATCCGGAGAAAAATCAAAAATCGAATCGGCGAACATGCGTTCGATCGATCAAGCGCACGTTTACTGCATATGTTCTCCAGATCAAAATACCTCGTCTCTACACCGATTCGGACGGTGTAAAAAACGAAAGAGATCTTCAGCTATTCTCTCAGTGATCGCAATAACCTGATAACGAGGTGAGATTCACAAGAGCGCAGAGGCAATTGTGTGAAACGGCAGAAAACAGAAAGAGTTGGTGATGGCGATGGCGCTGCAACTCCAACTCCAAAGTCCAAACACAAACAAACGGAGGCGAGAGCGACGGCAGTTCCCTGTCCTGTTCCCTTAGCGTTCTCAATACGTTACTGTCATGTTCCCACGGCGTCCCCGCTGTTTCCTCGTCGCATTTTCGACGAATCTTTTGTTTCTGGTGACGATAATTTCAGGAGTGGTGACCTCTGCATTTGAATTCGAATCTTCCGATTGTGCTCWTGGATGAGATTGTGATGAATTCTGTTGAACTCTAGGATGGATGAATGTTGGAGACAGCGGTCGTTTGTATTTCTGGTAAGTTATGAGGGAAYAATTCGACTGTTTGGAGGCAGGGTTCCAGAGTATTGTGGATATATTTGCTTGATTGGTTTTGGATTTATTAGGTGGAGAYTTTCTGAGCTAGTGTGTAAAATTACCTTTACAACGTTTGTGCTATCCATTTTCTAATATTAAACTTAGATATGTGCGAAGAGATATTATATTGCTGTCGTGGTGAATGAGGTATTTTATAAGCCCTTGGTTTTGTGATGGGTTAGGTTAACCCCTAAAGTCCCATTGTCCCCTGGGGGACAAAATGGATTTCGGGCAGGTTCCTATGGTCTCAATATAAGTCCTAATCTTTTGAATTTTTGAGAGAAGATAGGAAAACACGTTAGCTTTCCAAAAATATAATTTTTATTTCAATTGGAGTCCGGAAGCAAAAGTTATGGCACAAAAAGCCCTATTTTTAGGTCAGCGGGCAGAAATTAACTTTTAAGAAAACTTCAAGTTAATTTTTTTAATTTTTTCAAATTATTTGTATTTTTACCTACATGGGTAGCTTTGATTCATTCCATTTGGACTTGCTATGCAAAAGTTATGGAATATCTTAGATTTCGGGCAATTAAAGCATCTTCTTGAAAAAATAACTTGTAGGAGTCATTTCTTGTCTCAATTTTCACAATTTGAAAAAAACAAAAGTTGCACAAGGTTAAGATCTCTTGCTAGAACAATCTCACCGTTAAGATTAGTATTTTTCAATTCCATCTTAGAGCTATTAATAATTTAGATTTTCCTTCAATCTTGAACCCACTTATACTTAACAAATTTTTAATGAGTGAAAATTAAGTGTATTTTTGTTGAATTTTTTTTCCAAGATCTTCAACTCAATTTTTTATCATATGAAAAAAAAAATTCAAAATCAATAGAGAAAAAATCATAAATTATGAAGGTTCAAAGCCAAAAAATGTAGTTGGACAAGTTGCAAAAAAACTTGTTTTCTTCACTTTAAACGCAAATATCTTGCAATCTACATGGCCAAAGTTTGTGAAATTTCTTCCACACATTTTCATGCAAGTCTAGTACAAGATCCTACTA
Source organism: Pleurozium schreberi (assembly GCA_006891605.1). Classification (NCBI taxonomy): domain Eukaryota; kingdom Viridiplantae; phylum Streptophyta; class Bryopsida; order Hypnales; family Hylocomiaceae; genus Pleurozium; species Pleurozium schreberi. Next base: position 82,226 of record VACF01001970.1, read on the forward strand.
TTAGATATGCCAAAAAATATTTTAAATTGTTTTTGGCTCTTCGCTTTAGAAATGGCAGTTTTGAGTGGTTTTTGATGGAAAAAAGGCCTTGGGACTATAGGGGTTAATAAACGCCTCTAATTTTGAGGAGAATTACATTGAATAGTGAAATTAGGTTGCCTTTACAATTAGGTTGCCTTACCCCACAGAAGTTACTCTGCAAGCCATCAAAATCAACAAATATTTCTACAAATACTTTCCTTTGTTACACATGGAGGTTCATGAGTTCAAACTACACCTATAACTAACTCAAAAGTAGTGCATTCTTGTCCAGTAACAATAAATATTCATATAGTGTGGAATGTTGAGAAATTAGTGAGGGACAACCTAATTTCACTACTTAATGTTGGTATTATTAGGCTTCTAGCACTCAGCCAACCACCAAATACACATAATAATTGGGTTTATAATCACAATATCATGTGTATATGTAATATTTTGTTTTAGAGTATTTAGAATATTATAAAATCAAAGTGATGCAAATAAGATTCTAATATTTTTACAACACAAAAATGGTTATTTGGTGGGTGGATAACTAGTCAACATGAAAATTTGGATACTCAATTTAACAAAGTCACCATTGTACACAGTGAATGCTACAATGCCACAACTACATCCGGTGTTCAATGGTATGTCCTTGTGAAAAATATTTCAAACATACTAAATAATCATTTTGGGATATAGGAGAAAGGAAGTCATTTTACAAAGCTAAGCTACAATGCAAGGAAAAGAAGCATTGTCTTCAAATTCAAAATTCTAAGCAACTTGTCCCAAAATTAAAAGCTTTTGGAAAACGAAGAAATATTACCTCAAAACAAACTCTAATCTATCTTCAGAATTTAGAGCTATGACAAAGGATGTATAATTGTCTTCCAAGTGAAAGGAAGTCTAGACCAAGGTAATGAGAGGAACAAGAAATAGGAGCTTCCAAGTTTATTATGCTAGGTATTTTCAAACTTTGAGTACAATGTTTGAAGTAGCCCATACCACATGATAATGTTTGATTGCATTTGGAACACGCTTTAGTTCAAGTCCTTCAATGTCCTTTTGGGCTTAAGATTAAGGATTAAAAATTTTCATCTTGCTAGTATTTTATTGGGGAAATACATTTCTTATTAAATAATATCATACTCAATGACTCACAAATAATTTTGTTATCTAACATGATTTATACCATATATTCCTTTCAATTGAAAAAATGATCATTTTTTATAATTTTTCTTAATAAATTTCTAGTCACTAGAGTTAATCATAAAGTACCAGAAATGAGGGATCAAAAATTAGAATTTGAGAATGTTAGAGAAAAACACAAGGCAAAACTCCTCGAGTACCAAAAATGGAGCTGTCTAATGGAGTTTGGTCTTCTATTTCAACAAAACACTTCTGTATCATTTCTAGTTATACCTCTTTTAGACAAACCCTTAGAATTTTGCAATAAATTATATTAAGCTGGATATTCTGGGATAACAATTGTTATAAAAATTAATTTGAAATTATTATGCATTTCAAATTGAAATCCTTTCATACTTAAGTGTGCTTTTATACTTTGAGAAGTTAAGTACAGTAAATCTAATCCAAAGATATAAGGTACTACGAGGCTCTGAAACCGCTCATCTAAGGGGTGGCCGACTTTTTCATGTATTTCCTTTGATGGGAATATTTTTAGCATATTTTTAAGATAAAGAAAAAAAGATTATGATTGTAGCGCAAGTTGTTTCGTATTTTTCAAGCATTTTTGAATTACTCATGAATTTTCAAACAAGATGAGTCACATGTCCCTATTTATGACCCTAGGCCTTCCTTGAACCATTCACTTGCAACTTCTAGAGAGAAATGTGAAAGCAAAGAGAATGACTGACTCTTGCAATAAAAGTTTATTTTTATTGGTCCACTTAATGAGTATAGAAGGTCCACATAAAAACCATCTMAAGTCCATTTTAGGTGAGTCTATATGGGCACTTCTAAATGCCCGCTCACTTTCAGAGCGTCCTATTTTAATGAAATTCATCACTACAGTAGAAATCTTAACACCAAATAAGACCATGATGACTAGAATGAGAGTGAGTGGAAGAAATTTTGAAAGGTGTGACAACAAAGATTGTAAGAAACATTTTGAAAGATGATTTTGTTTATTCCCTAAAGAACCACGCTACAGTTTTTGGCAAGATATTAATTTTGGGTAGCTCACTACAAATGGCGTTTTTATTTTTTTCTTTGGAATTTTCACACGACATGTGCCCACGGAATATATATTTAAGGCACGACAATTTCCATAACTTTTACTATATGTTTAAAAGGATCTTGTATGATATGTAGTTCTTTTCACGGACATGCAATCTAGGCAAATAAAAAAAATCACTTATTTCAAAAGCAATAATTTAAAATTGTTCTTTTAGATTTATATATATGTGTAGAGCTTCAAATTATTCCACTTTGATTAATGAAATGGAAGTTACGAGGAGTTTTAGTTTGCAAGCATATATGGATTCTCTTTTCTACAATAAAATTTGAAGTCCTTCATTTTAACTTAATTTTCAATATTTTTGAAAAATAATAAAATTGTAAAATTTAAATTGTTTGTTACAACATTGCAACCATTGGTATTGGGATTTTTCAATTCCATAAATCAATTCTTAACAATTTACTATATTGAACCATTCACTACTCCTTTGTACTTACTATTTTTTCCTATATGTTGTATAATTCCAAATGATATGAAAATTTTCAAGCATGTATTCAATTTGCCTTGAAAAATCAATAAAAAAAAGCACCACAGTTTTGGACATTTTTTCCTACAAGTGTGACCTTGTGAAGTGCAATTGCCCTACTTTTTGCCAGAGTCAAAAATGATATTTTGTCAATTCAAATGCCAATATCTTACAATCTACAAGGTGGAACTTTCTGAAAGTTTTTCCGCACATTTTCAAACCAACATACTATAAGTTAGATCTTATGATTATATGCATCCTGAAATGTTTTTTTTCAAAAATTTGGTATTAGAAATGGCATTTAGGGAGCTTTGGAGGGGAAATATAGTTAAAAAACTAACAAGGTTTAAATGAAGAAAACGTTTGAGGGGGATCTTGCCAAATTCAATTGTAGGACTCATTAGATGTTTCTTGAGGGCTTTAAGAGATTGTTTCAATCAAATTTCTCTTGATATGAACGAGTTGTACGTTGTCATTAGAATATTATATATYAAAAAAAATTTAAGTATTTAAAAAATATAAAAAAATATAAATCTTTTAAAAAAGATTATCAAAATTTTAATTAAATATTATTATCTAACATGGCAGTCTCTCAACCACGTCAACTTGCAAACGTAGCAGAGTTCCTAGAGTTTCCATAGTTCGAGAACTTGCAGTCTTCATGAGGCCTCAAAATGCATCTGATGTGGTTTTTGTACCTTGAAAGCTTTGCACCATTGATTTTGAATTTAAATAATTTTTATGTTGAAAAATTGAGTTGATGATTTGAAAAACAATAAAAACTGATGTCCATTCTTTAAAGTTTTTGTTAAGTGCTAGTAGGTTTATGATGAGAAGGGAAACTAAATTAGCAATTACTTTTATTAATAGAATGATCTTTTATCTACATAAAAAGACTTGATTCATTCCATTTTGATGAGTTATATGTTTTCTTGGAACTTTGTTAGAGCATTTTGAGCTTAGTGAGGCATAAATTTCTAACATATTTTTCTATCATAAAAATAATTTTAATATCAATAAAATTAATACGATACAAACCAACTTCATTTTTTGTTTTTCTTTTGAGGGTACATTTTGTGCTTTATTAGATTATGGCAAAACAATTATTCAATATGTCCAGATCTATATGTATTGTCCTTGTTTCAGTAAAATTATGCTTTTAMTCTTATTTCTAAAATATCAAGTATACATTGTTAAGACCCATACTATCACAATTTCACTCAATCATTTAGAGGGTAAAGTATTCTTAACTATTAGTAATAGAAATATGATTTGTGTTGACTAGGAAAATGACTCACAAGAAGGTTCTAGTCTTATTTCTAAAATATCAAGTATACATTGTTAAGACCCATACTATCACAATTTCACTCAATCATTTAGAGGCTAAAGTATTCTCGATTGTTAGTAGTAGAAATATGATTTGTGAAGACTAGGAAAATGACTCACAAGAATAGCTGATAAAGACACAATGGTTCTAGATAACAAATATAGGAGGGTTGCCATTATGCGAGCATAGGAGTAAGCTTGTGAGCCTAGAATACTACACACCTATGTAATAGGTATGTATACAATAGAAACCATCTATGATTATAGGATAAATATATTACACATATCCATATTATAAATGTTTATGATACATACACCTTCTAGAGTGTGTGGTATTTATATTATAGGTACCTATATTATAGGCTCAATACTCATAAGCTCACATCCTTTGGCTTAGCCATCTTTTTACTAGTGCATTCTCACACATCTTCATTTAAATTTTGGAAGCATTCCCTCATTTTAAATCTAAGTTAGCTATTTTGTGGTTGCATATTCAACTACTTTGGTTGATTGGATTTTTTTTGCATTAGAATGGCAAATAGAAGGTTTTCTCACATATAATTTAGTCAAATCAATTTTTAATTTAAAAAAATAGACACATTATAGGTGGTCAAAGCAAAAAATATCACACACCTTCCCATTGTTGTCTCTAGGAGGACTATCCTTGTCCATTTGGAATTTAATGTAGTTATTCAAACTTCCTACATGATTGCGATGGTAATCCAAAAGTGTCCCTTCAAATTGTGGAATGATAAAATAATCTTTTGCTATCTATCTAAACTTGCTTGGTGGTCTTTGTGGAAGTTAAAAAGTGTGACTTTCAACAAAATTCTATCATTTTCCAATCTAATTCCAAAATAGGGGTAATCACACCTTCTTTAGTGCACGAAAATTCTCCAAAAATTGAAAAAAGAGGAGCCAATGAGGAGCCTGAATTCATAAAGGTGTGACATCCCTTTCTCATGAATAGAGAACCAAAATGAAGAATGGATAGAGCGACACCAAAAGTCCTACAAAAGCAATTGCAACATAGCAAAAGAAACCAATGAGAAGAAACAAAGACCAAGGTGAAAAGCTGCCCAAAATTACTATGTTGCCAAAAAACGCAATTTGGTCCTTTAGGGGTTAAAAAGAAAAATAACACACCTCAATCAAGCTCCCTAGGGAAAAAACAATACATCTTAGAATTGATGCATACGACAAATTTCACAAAATTGGCACTACCAAAATAAAAAGCTCATTCATTCTCATTGAAAAGGTACTATACCTGAAATCACACAAATAAGCAATTAACTATGGTGCCCATTATTATATTGAATTTTTTTTTGTATGGTCTCATTGGTAATCAAAAGGGAATTCTATATTTTTTTAAATGCACTCTTTGGACACTGTATGAATAAACCACAAATTTTCAAAGTGCTGAAAATAGGTGTTTCTAGAACCAACCATAGTTGTCAAACTTAGGTGTGCCTAGTTACCTTATAGGTATTACTTTCAAAACTTAAGTTAATGCTTGTTGATCTTAAAGAAGCATTCCAAATGCATGTCTAGTACAAATATATGATGTGCTTTTACCCTAAACAAATGTGAAACCCTAAATCAATATACTAGTACCACTATAAGATTTTTGGGTCCTTAGGAGAGAGCAAGTTCTCGGACTGTGTAAACTATGGGAACTCTGCCACATAAGCAATTTGACGTGGTTGAGCAACTGCCATGTCAAATAATAATATTTAATTTATTCCTTAACCCCTAAAGTCCCAAGGCCATTTTTCTTGTCAAAAAACAATGAAAACTATCATTTTTGTTGCATTCATCCAAGTAAACAAAAAAAGAATTTTTTCCAAAATCTAACCGTAAGATCTTGTACTTCACTTGTCTTAGATCATGTGGTAAAAATTTCATGAAGTTTGACCGTATAGGTTGGAAGGTATTAGCATTCAAAGTTGAAAAAGAAAGCTTTTTTGAACATTGGCTTGCAATTTCAAATGACTTTGACCGTCATTTGTCAAAAACATTTACACTAAAGACTTTGAATTAAAAATATTTATGTTGAAGAATTGCGTTGAAAGTCTAGAATAAAAATTTCAAAAACAAATCACTTGATTTTCAAACATTAAAAAATTGTTAAGTAGAAGTAGATTCTAGATTGAAAAAAAAACTAAATAGTTAATAGCTCTAAGATGGGATTGAAACACAATGATCCCAATGGTGAGATTGTTCTAGAAAGTAAACTTCACCTTGTCCAACAATTTTTTGGCGGAAATTGTAAAAATTGCATTCAGAAATGAATTCAATAAGTTTTTTCAAGAAAATCCTGAGATTGCCCGAAAAACAAGATTGTCCATAACTTTCTCATTACTAGTCCAAATAAAATGAATCAAAGCTTCAAATGTAGACAAAAATATATTATTTTAGAAATAAAAATTTAATAATTTAATTTTGAATTTTTGCAAAAAAAATTTTGCTGCCCGCCGAGTTCAGTTCTGGGGTGTTTGTGGTATAACTTTTGCTCCCGAGCACCAATTGAAATAAAAAATTATATTCCCACAAAGTTAATCATTTTTTCTATATTATGAGAAAAGTTTCAAAAAGTTTCATCAAAAATCAAGGTCACAGGAACTTCCCCGAAATCCAAATTGTTCCCCGAGGGGACAATGGGAATTTAGGGATTAACATTTTTTTTTCAAGTTTTTTTTAGCTTTCTTGGGTGACCCCACACTATAGTCACCCCCTTGCCAAATATACAATCCAATAAAAACAAGTACAAAAAATACCATGTTAAGGTAGAACCACCCATAACCGATCACTTAAGCAATTTTAGACATGATTTGATGTAGTGCAACACTAAGCAATATCTTTTGAGGTGCAATGATAGAAATGCTAGGAATTGCAAAACCTTTGGTAGTTTTATCGCTTGAATTGAAATTATTATGAATTTTCAAAGGCAAAAAGTGCACTCGACCATTGCCAATCTTTAGCCTCTTCCAATTCTGATCACTCAAAAAATTACTTTTCCACTAATTGCTTCCTACTTTCTTGCGCACTAAGTTGGGACATGTATCATGAACTTTTAATTCCAACCTTGAAAAAATGAAAAAAAAACATTCTAGTCTTGGTTGGAAATAAGTCAATCTATGGTTGGCTATGGGACACTGGTCGGTAATGGGTGGTTCTACCTTAGTACAAAATATTCTAAAATTATATTAGATATTTTTTGGACCCTCTAGAAGACTGCGAGTTCCCAGGCTGTGGGAACACATTGGGAACTCTGGAACTCTTCCATGTAGGCAGTCTGACGTGGCACAGAGATTGCCACGTCAGATAATACTAATTAATTAATTATTTTAATTATTTATTATTATTATTTTTTAAATTGAAAAAAATAATAATTTTTTAAATCGGTTTTCAGTTTCTTTATACTTTCTACGATTTCTGGATCTTTGTGTAGGGAACAATTTCAGGGAACTTCCCCGAAACAGGCTCTTGCGGGGCTGAAAAAACATCTAATGCTACAAAATGTCCCCAAATTGGTACTAAACGGATCCAAAATGCCATTTATACCAAAATTCAATGTTGGCCCATCTAAATCAAAAGGTCTTTGCATACATTCTCAAATTTAAAAAAATAAAAAAAATAAAAGTCAAAATTTGTCTCTCATACTAAAATCACACATTTGCTAAGATATCTTCTTATATAGATCCTAAAACACTAATCAAGTGCTTAGTGTAAGTAATTAAACATTAAAACATTCGATTTAGATCTTTGAATTGTAAAAATGAAACCTTGAATTAGGCAAAATAGAGTACAACATGCTAAAGCTGAATCTGTGACAGTACAATGTATCCAAAAGAGGTAGTCACTCCACCTAGTTTGCATTAGTCCCCTCCTCTCTCTCCAAGAAATCACAGGTCGTTGATTTTTTTCTTAAAAATTACCCCCCCTTCCCTGCCATTGATCTTGATACGGATACTTATATTGGGATACAAATATTGGGATACAAATATTGGGATACAAATATTGGGATACATATACTGGAATACAAATACTAGGATATGGTACAAATACGGATATGGCACGGATACGATAAGGATATGGTACGGATATGTTATGGATACGATAAGGATACGATATGGATATGGTACGGATACAATAAGGATACGGATACGGAAAGAATACCAAAACAAATTAACCTATATCGATTGTCATGTAAGTTCTGTTTCCAAAAATATATGAATGGGAGGTACTGGGGTTTCCAAATTGTTTTCACATTGGATTATTTTTCATACCCCCCCCCAAATAAAATTGGAGGGGTTATGAAAAATAATCCAATCTGAAAGGTTTAGGTGCATTGTTTCACAATGTACCCAAAAGAGGTAGTCACTGCCTGACCTCACATTCTGTGACAGTACAATCATTTCATGTTTGTACTCCATACATTCAGTTAGTAGATGAAGGTCCCTTTTGTCATGCAATGAGCAATGTGTGCAAGATATAAAATTCCAATCCATTTTTTACTTATTTTTTAAGCCACAAAAACTATAAGAAAATTGACTCCAAAATTTCATCATGTGCAAATATTCTGTCGTGAGTACGATTTTGGACAACCATAGTGTGATTTTATCCTTTCCATTTTTCAAATATGTTTCACGTATATTTCATTCTGACCAGTAGTGGTTGGTTCATAGCATGAAAAATAGGCCTAAAACAATCTTCTAAAGCCCCAAATCTTCCCTAATGCATGAAAATTGAACCCTCTTCAAGTAAAATGATGAATTCTATTTCATTTATTATGAAAAGAAAGAAATGATTATTTGCAATGACTTGTTATAAAAAAGTAAACAACCATTCAGAAATCGGAACTGTAATTGCAAATGTGAGTTTCATTTTCAACAGATGGACTCCGAGAAATACTGGAATACATTATATAATTGAATAATTCACAAATACCATTTTTAAATTTTTTTTAAATTCACTAACTTTGAAACGGATTGCGGCATAACTTGAGTTGAAGAAATATTATTAAGAGTAAGCTTAGAATTCAATTTGTTTCTTAGAGGAGGTTTTATGGATTGGAGCTAGGAGGAGACAGTTTACACCTAGAGGAGTAAAACCCTATAACCCATAACAACCCCTAAACCCATAACAACCCATAAACCCATAACAACCCATAAACCCATAACAACCCATAAACCCATAACAACCCATAAACCCATAACAACCCATAAACNAACCCATAAACCCATAACAACCCATAAACCCATAACAACCCATAAACCCATAACAACCCATAAACCCATAACAACCCATAAACCCATAACAACCCCTTTAACCCCTAAATCCCCTAAATGCCCAAGGCCTATTTTCAGCTTCTAGAAATTTGCTCCAAGTTGAACAAAAGCACAACATTTTAACCAATTGTATCAATTTTTTTTAAATTGTAGCCATACAAATTTGAACTAGACATGTTAGAGATTAAATTGGAAAAGAAAACGTAACAATATCACTTATGAGTTGAAAGATTATAATGTTTAACCAAGAAAGTGTCAAAACTACATAAAAAATTCAATTCACTTTTCACATGGTGAATCTAAAAAGCTCATCAATCAAAATATATGAGGTTATAGGGCCTAGCATGTACAACCCCAATCAATTTATAGCTTCTCAAAGTCTACTCTACATTTTTCTTAAATGAATTTTTTATACAATTTTGTCTCCAAGATCTAGTGTATTTGAAGCTCATTTCCACAAGCCCTCAACACTAGGAAAAGTCAAGATTACAAAGGGTACCCTTGCACAAAATCTTGAGTAGAAAAATCATAGTCATTTATTTTCTAGATTGGATTTGTGTTGATAAAGGTAGACCTTAGTAGGCATCTATCAAACATAAAAACTACTAAAAATAGAAACTCAGTTATGTATTCTTCAACTTCAAAGTTTTGTCAACACCACATTTTGGTGCCTCGGGCATTTAGGGGGTCACCCTTGAAGGGTTTTAAAAACCTTTTGCTGTTGTATTATATAATAGTATATTATGAAGTTAGTGGTATTTGATCCTAAAGACATTGACCGAATTTATTTTAGCTTAAAGTAAATTAATGATCAAGATAGTATGTAAATAACAATGTATCACAATTCAGATATTGTAAGTGTAGGACAGGATCTGTGGAAAATAATTCTAAAACTAAATGCCAAAATTTTACGAAAATTAGTTTTCAAAAAACAAAATAATTGTAAGCTGAAAAAAAAGAATATTGGCAAAAAAAAAATTCTATTTTTAGAATCTACCAAACATTAATTTTCAGAAGAAAAAAAACAATTGGCAAAGAACTGCCCTACCCTACACTTATGGTACTAACCTCCTAAGGCCCATCATGCGGTTTTGGGATATATAACAATTTTGGGCAAGTACGTGTGACTAGAGATTTCCATGTCTTTGGCCCAAATTTTTATAGAAGATGGGGATGAAGAGTATCTTTCGTATGCACTAAATTTCATGACATTTGGAAACATGAATCAAAAGTTTTGGCCTAGTATGCTATTTTTTTTCATAAATGGTTGATTAAGATAGATTAGAAAAAATCACTTTTTTCAAAAACAAAAATTTGAAATTGGTTTTTTAGAGTTATATATGTCTGCAAAGCTATGAATCATTCCATGTTGATCAATGAGTCAAATGTTACGAGGATTTTTTGGTTGCGGGCAAAAATGGAATCCGTCTATTCTAAAATAAACTTTAAAGTCCTTTATCTAACTCAATTTTCAATATTTTTTGAAAAAAACAAATTCATAGGATGTAGATTGTTTATTACAACATTGCAATCATTGGGATCAACATTTTTCAATTCTTTAATTGAATTATTGACAATTTAATAGTTTGAAGAATTCTCTACCACAATCTACTTACTATTTTATTCCTATATGTTGTACAATACCAAATGATCTGAAATTTTTCAAGCGTTTGGCCAACTTGTCTAGGAAAAAAATCCAAAGAAGCACCACCATTTTGGACATTTTTTCATTGGAAAGTGAGCTTGTGAAGTGCACCTCCCCTGTTTTTCGCAAGGTCAAAAAAATGAATTCATTGAATTTGAATGCTTATATCTTGCAATCCACAAGGCAGAAATTTCCGAAACTTTTACATGTTTTCAAGTAAGCATAGTAGAAGATCCCATCATTACATGTGTCAAAAAAGGATATTTTCAAAAATCTAGTACTTGAACTAAAAATTGCAATTTTGGAGCATTTTGAGTGCAAACATAGTCATGGAACTCTACGCACAAGTAAAGAGTTGTAAGGCTAAATACATGTTATATATATTGGAGGGACTCCAAGAGCCTTTCAAGGGTTATGTACTACTACACTTACACTATTAGAAACCTCAATTTTCATTGATTGGGCGTTTTTGGTGACGCACCTCAATTTTTTGGAATGGATTATTTTTTATATATAATGCAACATACCCATGCTTTTATGTCAAAAAAATCCACCAACACGACATTTCTTTTGACATAAAAACATAGGCTTGTTGCATAGTGGTGATGATGGCAAGACAATCATCACCACACTTGTCTATGAAGTTAATAATGTAATTTTTCTTGGTCATATTATCATAAATTAACTTTCTCCAAGCATTACTACTACACTAAATAGGGATATTAAGGGGACCAAACAATTAAAAGGACTTATTGAGGAAAATTGTAGATGTTTGAAACATGATGTACAATCCCAAGACATTTCACTAACTATTAATGTACAACAAAGATAGATATTTATATAGTGTGAAATGTCAATTAATTAGTATGGGTCCCCTTAATACCCCTATTCAATGTAGAAATGGGACGTGGAACAACAAAAAGACACATGTCTTATGTTGATTACAACTGGTTTTAATTTTAATTTGGCAATTTAGGTGTGTGCAACATGTTCCTTCAATTTCTGTTCCTTGCTTCTTTTTGGTTACAAGTTGTCCAATGTTATATACATCAATAACAAATCTAGTATCACATGGTATTATTACTACAATTCAGACTTACTATGCAAGAAGAAGAATTTTTACAGAAGATACTTTCCACCTTCACTTTTACAGGAAATGAGATGCCCAATTCATATGCCACTTAAAGAATGTTGGTTAACCCCTAAAGGACGGACCTGTAACCACTGATTCACAGCCTTGGTCCTCGTCACTCAATTTGTTACCATTTTGGAAATAGATATGTGTGAAAAATTTTATGTTTATTTTTCAAAGATGATATTGCATGTCTTCTCTACTTCACAAAAAATTTAGATTTTTTTGAGGAAAATTGATTTTTATGAGAATTTTTGAAAAAAGTGAAGAGAAAATCACATTAAATAGAAAATTACTTCAAAAAATCTGAAAATTTCACCATGTGTGTTCATTACAATGAAAAACATCATGGTGTAAACTCAATTTCCATGTCATTCTATAATTAGAATAAAAWGAACATTGAAATTRCATCCAAAGTTCAAACTGCAATAAAATATTCAATATTATGAATATTTCCTAAATTCTAATTGGAGTAGAAACTAGAGTAGATGGCCTTCATTTTGTTAGTCACTCTCAAACTCAAAAAATATCATTTATTTGGAGAAATTTTAGATTTAGAACAATGAGAAGCAACTTCTCAAAATACACTAAAATAGCAAATTTGGCCATCYGTTTTTTTTAGTTACTTCTCAACTAYATGAAAGSAAACACTAGTTAAACTAAAAATTCAATTGAATAGTCTTTGTAACTCAACATGAAAGGTCAACAAAAAGAAAACGGATGAAAAATCTACTTCTAATCTCTTCTAAGGACCCTGGACTGTCATCCAAACGCCACTGAATGGGGCTGGCAGCAGTCCAGGGTTAACCACCGGCCTACTACACATCAATAAAATTAGATTTTGTTTTTGCTCAACTGTTTAGTAAATTTGGAAAGAATTATTTTATCACATTAGTAAAGGGCTATCATTTAATGAATTGAATGAAGTGGCAATTCCTTAACATTCACCTGCCATGTACGGGGGGGCGCTTTTTGGTAGTTTGCATATCACATGTAATTGAGGGATATTACAAATCTTGATATTTTGATAACGGGGACCAATTAGAAAAGACCACATCATTACCTAACTTTCTAATTTGGCATTTTTTAAAGTACCATACATTTACTTAAAATTTGGGGAGAGGCCAATTTATCATATCATCGAATTTTTATAATTAAAAATTTATAAAAGTATGTTTAAGTTATTACCTAGCATAAGACATGCATTGTCAAAAAGAGTGAAGATGTACTGTACATTGTCCAAATGAGTCCAGATGTACACTGTCAAAACAACATTGGACATGCAATTGTTCTTTAGCATTAGAGGAGATTTGAGGGCATTGGGAGATTGTTTAGGTCTGTTCCCAATTATATGAACTTGACACTGCTTGTCAGAATAAAAAAAATTTAAAAATTACTATAAATTCTAAATTATCTATGTGGCAGTCTCCCGATTATATTAGATTGCTTATGTGGCGAAGTTCCTAAAGTTCTCACAGTCCGAGGAGTCACAATCTTCCATAGGCCTAAAATATCCTCTAATATTGAATGTTTTTTGAGGCCTCTAGAAGACTATTTAGGATTCTTCTCCTTATTGAGAATTGATGCATTTTTGGCAAAATATTATATATTAATTAAAATAATCAAATTATAATCTGCAATCTTTTATTAATCATTATAGAATGTTCAAAAAATTGCCATCTTTACCTACTATTTCAAGCAAGAAGTAAAGAAAATTTCACAAAATAGCTTTCTAAATGCCAAAAGAGTCAAATGGTCTATTTAAATAGTTGTATCTTGGGTCTTAAAGGTTGATTTTTCAACTAATGATTCTACTAGTGACTATTATATTCTATATTATAATATATACACTTATGTACTTTATTCATCTCAATTTTAGAAAACATAATTTCACTACAGTGGTTTCCCCTATCAAAGAAGGTGCAACCTTAGTGTCACCAACAAAATGGGTATTATTACAATTGAAAATTTTATTTTGGAAAAAATTAGTAAGATACAAATGCTTCCTTTGTCATAAAAGAAGTGTCATTATTGGGACCTCATATTATAATTATACCAATTTCATTCATTGATCATATTGTAAAATGCATAATTCAAATTTTGTATTACTACAGTCAATGAAGAACATTGTATGTATTCATTGCAACCTAAATAGAAAATGAACCCCAAAAAGCTTCCAATGTACTTATTCAAAACTACTCAGTTATCACGAGCTTTCAATGCAGACACTTATTTTGAAATACTAATAGAGTGACTTTAGTAAATTATTTTACTTCAATTAAACTATTTTATTAACAAACTTGCCATTCAAATTATTGTTCAACCTCTTTGAGGGTTCAAATTTTTCCTAATGATGCACTCTACAACAAGTAACCCATCGCTTAGATCTATGCAAAATCTCCAACTTAGGTGCTATCATTTAGGCACCCAAAATCTATGTAGAAAGTATGATATTTGAGCATAGTTTGTGAATGCTAGTAGCTCTGTCATTTTAGATGATTTAAAGGGTGGTGGCAACAATGGGAATCTCCTCCAACCTAAATATCTGCAAAAAAAAACTTGACCCACCTCATAAACAAATTTTCATAGCATCAAAGTGGTCACTCACATGCACTACAACACTATTGTTTGTAGAAGGAATTAGTTGAAAGTGTCTCATATGGGCAAGTTTAACCTTGCTAGGCCAAAAGAATGCTTCCACATTGTTTTACTTGCCTCCATAAGTCCGTTTAGCACAACAAACACTTACTCAATGGTCAAAATTAACCCTTAACCCCTAAAGTCCCAAGGCCATTTTTTTGTAAAAACCCATTGAAAACTGTCATTTTTGTTGCATTCATCCAAGAAAACAAAAAAATAATTTTTCCTAAAATATAACTGTAGGATCTCGTACTTCACTTGTCTTGGATCATGTGGTAAAAATTTCATAAAGTTTGACCGTATAGATTGGAAGATATTAGCATTCAAAGTGGAAAAACAAAGCTTTTTTGAACACTGGCTTGCAATTTTAGACGACTTTGACCGCCATTTGTTGAAATGTTTTGTACTACAAACTTTGAATTTAAAATTTTTTATGTTGAAAAATTGAGTTGAAACTCTAGATAAAAAATTTCAAACAAAAACACTTGATTTTCAATCTTTTAAAAATTGTTAAATAGAAGTAGGTCCAAGATTGAAAGAAAACTAAATGGTTAATAGCTTCAAGATGGGATTGAAACTCAAAAATCCCAATGGTGAGATTGTTCTAGAAAGTAAACTTCACCTTGTCCAACAATTTGTTTTGAAAAATTGTGAAAATGGCATTAAAAAATGAATCCTATAAGTTTTTTTTTCAAAAAGATCCTTAGATTGCCCGAAAAACAAGATTGTCCATAAATTTCTCATTACTAGTCCAAATAGAATGATTCAAAGCATCACATGTAGACAAAAATATATTATTTTAGAAAAAAATATTCAAAAATTTAATTTTGAATTTTTGCAAATTTTTTTTTGCTGCCCCTCGAGTTCAGTTTGGGGTTTTTTGTGGTATATCTTTTGCTCCCGAGCACCAATTGAAATAAAATTTATATTCCCACAAAGCTAATCAGTTTTTCTATCATATGAGAAAGTTTCAAAAAGTTTCATAAAAAATCAAGGTCACAAGAACCTGCCCAAAATCCAAATTGTCCCCCGAGGGGACAATGGGACTTTAGGGGTTAAGGGACCACATGTGTTTGAGCATATATCTTGCTTTCTAAACTAGCTTTTGTAACAAGCATAATTTCTCATTTAAAAAAATATATATTTGATGATTACCACCATTGAAATGAAAGTAGACTTGAGTACTGTTCCTATGAGTAAAATATCAACAAAATCGCACAATTTTTGAGAAAATGCCACTGTTGAGAAGATTGATGAAAGATGTTCAATACTCTGTACATACGCTGAAATGGGAATGTTGAAATCGAAATGTTCAAAAGTGCTCCAAAAACTCTGAATTTTTTTCCGCAGGTACATATCATCATGATATCAATGTGTAATTTGTTTCAAATCATTTTGAGGTGTAGAAAAAAAGATGAGGATGTGAAGGGACAACCCACAATGCCTTTTCAATTCTCAAAAAATTCATCAAAAATCACACATTTGATCATTTCTCAATCAGATTGCTCCAATAGATCCAACACAAAAAATCATTAAGGGTCTCTTTGTTGTTCACAAACTGTTAGTGAGGTTAAGATATCAAATTTGCTACAAATGTAGTTGCAAAAGCCACGTAGTGGCCTTGTGGTCCTTCCGGGGTTAAGAAAAGGGGCTTTTAGTGGAACAAATTTTTTGCTTGATTTGGACATGTTTTTTGTTAGCGTTACAGTAAGTACTGTACCCATTGATGAACTAGGTGACTTTCTAGTTCTATTATTCATAATGTAGTTTTCGTGTTAGGAACTAGTACCGTTACTGCCATGCCTTCATAAAGAGCTTGATATTTTACAACAATTCCAGTACAAGGTTCAAGATGACTATCCTTTTGGAAGCTACCACTTCCATCGGCGTCAATTCCATCTGGTAGTTTTTTAGACTACAGTACTTCGACCAGGGACTGCTCCAAATGAAAAAACACTGAAGTCAGTTGTGGATGTAAGGAAAATTCGTTTATCAGGCTATATCAACATCCTCTGAAGCATCGTCCTAAACTCCAGTTCACTCTACTTGAGCAAACATCCCTGCCACTGTAGAAAATTGAACTCGGTGTAGTATGAAGCTAATCTGAGCATCCGTCACACTAGCAGACCAAAAAGCAGGATCCAAGGACGAGATTAAACTTAGCATGACCTAGGGTAGTTCTATTGAGGCAGTTCTCTTAAGAATTCTACAGGGACTCCGAGGAAGAGTTCAAACTTAGCATGAGCGTACTCAAGTCAAGAGGCAAATTTTGCCAAAAGTACCAACGGCAAATCTATTTCATCAATTACTACCACACTTGGAAAAAAATTGGGAACCCTTGAGAAAGAATAGAGTACATGAATTTCTTTAGAAAAAGAGTCCTTCCCTAAGAAGAAAGGCTCACAAGTCCAAGATAAACAGCAGCAGCAAGGAAGATAACAGAGATACATCCCCTGCACATGTACCACCGAAGCAATGTCATAACCAGTTTCAAATACTTGGTTAGTAGAGGACTAGTCTATGCATCATTGCTCGACCTTAAATTGATGAATTGGAAGCTTTTAAATCCTACTTTTTGAAATTAGTGATTATCAGTGTTGCCGCATATCCGTTGAAACTGAACAAGAGACATGAACACGTATTTGTGTACATGGAAGTAATAGCACACGTCAACAGATAAATGTCAAGTCGGATTTCACTTTCAATTAATCTGRCCTTCTCTTTTCCTACACTCACCCATTCCAGATATTTGTTGAACCGCATTTAATGACACACGTGGAGAAAAGAGACAAAAAAGGATAAAAGGAGACTGGATCGAAGTTAGAATGGATCGAAGACGTTCACTAACCAGATTATACCCCACAGCAAGCCACTGCAGCATGGTAATGGGTATCTCTCAGCAAATTTCTCAGCATCACTTGAATTCACTCGTCTTGAGATAAGGTCATCATAAATRTCTGAGTCAAAAACAAGGCAAGCAGCTGTCAGCATTCCGGTAACAAAGTGAAAAAATGGGGAAAGAAATATCCACGAGGTATTTTTCAACGACATTTATCACAAAATGGCAAAGGATTGACAAAAAGACAGGAATACAAAATGATTAAAAAATTGAAAGTGGTATTGAATTCAGTTTTCATACCATAGATAGAAAACAGACAATTCATCACACCTGCGGCCGACAAGCATGCACGTTAGCGAACGTCCCAAAACACTCTAATTGCTACTAAAACCGCATTTAACTAGATCAGCATGGATTTTCTCCATGAAAGAAGTATGTGCATAGCTATCATAAAAGTAAGTGCCGCATGAAGCCAGAGAGAAATTCGATCTAGAGAAGATGATAAAGTACAAGGCCAAAAATAAAGACCCGCTTCAAGCTGCCGACTACAGACCAACAGGTATCAAAACCTTCAGGGATACACGAGAAAAAATGAATAAATGTAAGGTAATAAATGGCATGTTTACTTTCCTTACAAGATTGCTCAGGTGTGCTGCGTCCTACAAAGCTACAAGGCCGTAATACAAAGCAATATAGATTGAAAGATACAATACCCATGAATAAGATCACGTAGCGGAGGATTTTGACGACGGTGAGCTCTTGTAACACCCAGATCAATATCAAGAAGGCCAAAAACCCTGAAATCAAGTACTAGATAAGTATACAAGGTCCATGGAGTTGCTGAAACTGAGAATTGTAAATCCAGGAAAATGACCACATTAAACCTAAGTAGTAAGCCCAAATTCAGCATTCAACCTCAAACAGGA
Organism: Pleurozium schreberi; assembly: GCA_006891605.1. NCBI lineage: Eukaryota > Viridiplantae > Streptophyta > Bryopsida > Hypnales > Hylocomiaceae > Pleurozium > Pleurozium schreberi. The sequence continues at coordinate 100,772 of VACF01001970.1, forward strand.
AAAATACAACATGTCTAGGACTTGCAAATACAAATAAGAAGAACAGGGCACTCACCAATGCATAAGAAGCGAAGGAACCACTAAAGTGGGGGTCACACAAATGACAACAATCAGAATCGTAAGATAACGCTCACATAATTAGAATATTACTTTCAACATTAAAAACTGCAATCCTGAGAGACTACCATTTGGCAACAGACAACATGATTCTAGGAAGTTAGAGAAGACAATCGGGATGCATGTGGCTATGTCAGCGGGAAGCGCCGATCAGCAAAGAGCAAGGTAGTACACAAACTAGCTTGGAGTCACTTATCACGTAAGCACATTGCATACTAGGTTCCCTTACGTTTTCACGGACTTTTGTTATTATATGTAAGATTGAAGGTACCCTGAGAAATGATTAAAGCGTTATTCGTGCAAGGCGTTTTCGATAATATTCCCGTTRGCACTAGATATTTCAGAGTTGCAAAACTCATCACTCCCTTCAGGTGAAATAATTAATRTCACTATTGCCAGTACAAGACCCTGATTGCACTCTTCAACCTCTGATGCACCTATACACCTAGCTGGAAATTTCGAAATGCCATGGTGCTAACACGAGTCATTACCTTCACCTAAGTTCGAAATTTGAATGTCCAGACTAATTYGATTCTACCAGCAACGAACTCTTCAATAGAAGACCACAGAGTAAGAGGTGGGAAACCCAGGAGGACGGCAAACTTACATTCTTTGCTACCACCAATACAACGATAAGAGCAGCGATGAGCAGGCCAGCTGCGATACGGAGTGTCAAACCATTCGTTGAAGCAACTATCAACACCATACCCCAGAACGACGATCCCAGATCTGTGCCCATGTAAGAAAACCCCTTCTGCAAACTTTAGAAGTTTGTCGAGCACCCCTAATCAGCCTGGCCCTTCCCTGGATGCTGGAGCACCAGCGACCCCAGCATTCTACTTCTGAAATTAATTAGACTGGAGATAGCTTGATTCATTWCACAGCATGCAGTCTATCCACTCACTCTTCGGGGTACTCAACAAATCTAGCTGAATGTATCCGTTAACACTGCACGCAGAGTGATCAGAGGAGCCTGGACAATGTAAACATTCCAACCGGCTATAATAAAGTAGAAGACTGAGTAGGTCTTAAAGACAGTATGGAGGTAGCCCGAAAACGTACAGCCAGCAGGTAAGATGAACCATTGCTTGCCACCCCTTGTTCGTGTAACACCTCCTTCATCGACATTAACTTCCATGCCTTCAACCTGCCCATACCAGAATCCACTCCATATCAAGATCAAAATCGCATCCACAAGTTCCTGAGTCACCTCCCCTGATTCCAGTACCGATTGACTACTACAAAATTGTCGCGTTCAGTAAATTGTCACAAGCCAATGCATCTCAAATCACGTTAAGAGGGTCYGTCACGAGCACTCAGGTAGCAAAATATTGTAAGACTGACGGCTAAGAGGAGCAAAAAAGTCTACACATACCTTACCACATGTAAGCTTACATGCCGTGGCATGGCTTGCCTCATGAAGAAAAACCGTAATAAGTTTGAAAGGGGTAAGCACCGGTGTCTTCCACAACTGCAGAAAGACAACATTGAATAAACAATCTAGCTGATCSAAACYATCTCGACCTGATAGATAATAAAAAATGTGGAGTCTAAATTCCCTACAATGTCAAAGACACAGGTCATTAAATWTTCAATTAAAGGTTATGCGCTGTGCGCTCTATGCRCTTGCGCCTATACTAAGCGATASTGTTACCAAAATGATCCAGAGYATAAAACCAAAAGAGATGAGCAGTCACACATGAAGGACAAAACCGACAACATCAAATTCCTTAATGTTAAACCCCTCATACATTGCTATATCCGACATCCTGTGATCAAGAASGGAATATCTTCACTCTTCAAAGTTATCTCCAATATGGTCGGGACTATATTCATCGGAACCAGCATGATTGTAACGCTCCAGCGTTACTATTGACGACAAAATAGGTCAGAGTATGTCCGAGAATCTGTTCCTAGGCATTTGTCTTGCCGAAAAGGGCAGACACTCAATTAGCTCCAAGTTATAGGACCAAAGCTCAATCCGACAAGAGGTCCGAGCTGCTTAGGTCTGGGTTATGCAAGCACGATGTGATAATTTAAAAAAGTGAGTAAGTTAAAACGCATCAACAAAGTAAGGGGAGGTAGACTTACAGCAAGGATGATGAAGCAAAACGCGCCAATAGTTGCAACGAATGCAACTTGGCTGTGAGACAAGGGTTGATGAAGGTACCAGTCGGCCATCTTAGTCAAGCCAGAATACAAGCACAATTAACTTTTCCCCTTGCCACAGAAGTATGATTGCAATCTAGTTTGTAGAAACCGTTTCCAAAGTTGAAGAACCAAGGGAACAAGTCTAGAGTCACTTATGTTACGCAGGTCCCCCTTCCACTGCTCTCGAAGTGGCCAACAATAGACCGATTATGCTCCTTTGCAATAGTCGGTACAGCAGATTCAGAAAATCTGAACGCTTATGATAGAACTCTCGAAATGCGTCTGCGAAACATGCACACGTGAGACTAGCAAAAACAGAACAGACCATACGTTCTTCATCCTAGCAACAACTCGAACACGAAGAAATAGAAAGAGGAACCAAAGCGCAACCGATAGCCATACTAACTAATTCCTTGACGCCACCGCAAAATCGATCAAAAAACGTTCAACACGTACTCCCAGGCCGACACCAATCCACCTCATTCTTCCAACCTCGCGTCGCTAAAACTCGAAATTCGAAAACAAATATACACAACAAATACACGAAATAWACAATAATCTAATTCTTCTSGCAGAAATTCCTGCAGCAAAAAAATCGATCCAAATGCGTTCAACACTTACTTCCTGGTCAACACCGATCCAACTCCCTCTCCCAAATCTCATGGTATCCACGGTATCCACAAAACAAAATTCGAACCTAGAATACAAACGAAATACAAGAAACTAAAACTCTCCGGATAATGACACGCTGTTCTCGTGAACTAGTCAGACCAAAAACCTTGCAACACAAACATCGCTCCAAAAATGCGACACCGCCAAAACCTCCACTAAAACTCAACCAAACTCCAACCAAACCTGTGAAAAAACTGTGACGAAGATGTATCCCGAACCGGACGCTCTCGATGATCCAGCTAACGCGAGATCGGACAGGAAGTGCAGGATGGAGCAGGCAAATGCGGCAAGGTARGAAAAAAAGAGAGAGGAAGAAAAACAGGAGAATGAAGTGAGAGTGCGGGAGTTGAAGAACGGCAAACAACTTACCGGAAGTTGAAAGCAGGCCCGGTCTTGAGTTCCACACGGGAAGCGCACGCGCTGCTTCAGTCTGCTTCCAGCGTTTCTTCGCGCAGCAGTAGTCGTAGCAGTAGCAGTAGTCGCGGCTATGGCCGCATTTCGTCGGAGAACATCTGCAAYGACGACGACGGGCGTCAAACGTTCTTCCCCCTCCGCTCCCGCTCACACTGTTGAGCCTATTAGTGTGGCGCAAAATTAGACTTACTGGGTAAACTAGAGCGGACTTCCATGTACTGTCCTATACACTGGGGGGACTTAATGATACAACATGCTTAGTCAAAGAATTTTGAATAATGTAGAATGTAATTAGTATTTTTTGTCATGCATAATTATCATTAATTCAGCTCTTATAATCTCAATCAAGTATAACAAGTTTCAGTTTTGAAAAGCACAACTTCATTTTTGGTGAATTGTTCCACTTACTTTCACATGATAATTGATTGAAAAACATTGATGATGAATTTATGTAATTCGATTGTATAAATATGTAGGAAACATCCATACACACATCTTTCCTTCAATCAAAGAAGCATTTTCAAAAAAGTTTTAGAATTTCTCCATGGAGATTTAAATGTTAGGGTAACAACATCTAAATTTTGAAATTAGATTTTGTTGATTGCCCCTCACATTGTAATTGTAACTAATTTTGTAAATTGTGAATGATGGCACAATTATTTTGCCAAAATCTAGTTAAAACAATGGAGATGTCTATTTCACAAAATTTGGGCATTGTCAGCCCAATATTCAAATCCCTATAAAAAAATTCTAAAAACTTTTTTGGAGATGCTACCTATTGGATGGATGTACGTATGGATATTTCTTACATATTTGGGTAGTTGTAAAAAACACTTGTCATTTTTTTGCTCAAAATGGCCTTAGTACTAGAGTATTGTGATTTTTGGAATAAACATTTTAAAAATGAAATAAAATTTGGATAATTTGTAAAGCATTAGATGTTTTTCGAGGCCTTCAAAAGACTATTTTGGGTCTATTCTCAGCCTGTTCACCTTTCTATTCCATATGTTGTAAAGCAACCACTACTAGTCAAAATATTAAAATTCAAAAAATTCAAATTCAAATTTCTTTACTTTCAAAAAATTCGGAAAGTATTAAAAAAACTAGAAAATGATTTTTTATTTAAAAATTCAAAAAATTAATTTAAAAAATTAATTATTTAATAGTATTTGACGTGGTAGAGTTCCTAGAGTTCCCACAATCGGTAACTCACAATCTTCTAAAGGCTTGAGAAAACATCTAATGCATTCAAAAAAGTATATGTGTGAAAATTCAGACCTACAAAAATTTCTCTCTAAAGGTTAAGTACACTCAAAGAGCAATGAAAAATGCCAAGAAAATGGACACTTTAATGTTCTATTTTTCAAAAATAGTAAAATAATTCAAAAAATTCTCCAAAATAAAAACTATTTTTTCTAATTTAAAAATGCTCTTTCTCCATCATTTTCATATTTGGAAAAACAAATTGTTTTCTTTGCACTTTGTCTTGTGCAAAATTAATGAACTTTGAGCACATGTGCAAGGTGGACAGATCACTATTTCTAGAAAATCTCTTTGGATGTGTGTGTAAATTGAATAGAAATCCTCATGTTCCAATTTTGACCTTCAAATACAGATTTTTGGATCAAAAACAATACTTGAAACCCCCATGATGGCTAAGGTAGACACCTAATTGGGGGCAGGTTAAAAATAAACAACTATTTTTAAAAAATTTGAAGAAACTACGTAATGTCTACAACTATCTCATGCACCTTCATTCCAAATTTCACTCCAAACAAATAAACAATGCAAAAGTTATGAGCCCAAAAACACCCGAGGGCAATGGGACAAAAAATAGGACAAGTGTTTCTTGCAATCACCCACTTTTGAACATTAAGGATAGTTTTAAGCTCATCCTTTTGATGAAATCTCTTCACCATCAAGTCCTTACAAATTTTCAATTTTTAATCTATTTGCTGAATTTTTTTCCTATTTTTAACAAATTAAAAAGCGACAATATCTATTTTCTTAAGATTTTTCAACTTTCTAGTTCTCCTACTTAGAGAATTTTTCTATGCTTTTGTTTTTCTTGGAGTACCATATTTTTTACATATACAAAAAGCTTTTTTTATTTTTATAGTACTCCTAAAACTGCATAAAAACAACCAAAATGGTACAAAACATAAAAGTATTAGGGTAAAAATGTTCAAACAATTATTCATTTCTACTTCTACATTGTATAGAAATCTTGAATTAAGAGAAATCTTTAGTCAACATATTCCATATTCGTTACATCGATACTTTTTGCAGATTTTATTTAATGATCATGATAGTGCGTAAATTCATATATTAAACAACAATTGAAGAGTTATAAGGCTAAACATGCGGCATAAAAAAGAACCCCAAGGTGGAATTAAAGACAACATCGTGTGGATACTTGATACATTCATCTTAGATGAGAGGCTCAAGGTACGTTCACACTTAGTGTTGAAAAATGTTATTACTGAGGATCTTAGGAATGAATTTAGACCTATTTTTGGACTAGATTCACATTACAAACATCACCTCTAACATCAAGTGTGAACATACCTTCAGTTTACTTATCACAACCAACCACTCTAACTTTAGGGGGCTTCAAAATCACCAACCTTCACCAACTTTTTAATCCAGTTTCAAACCTAGTTGCCTAAGAGGGTATGATTTGTGGAAGAAGATTATTCCCCTCAATAAATTTACTATATATTTCCTTTTGTAATTTTATTTTTTTTCAAGTAAGTTTGAATTGACTTTTCCCTTACTAGTAAATACGGATTATTGTTTTGAGTAGCTACTCTACTCTCACACTAGGATTCCTATGTAACGAAACTTGGGTTGAGTCAACAGTGCATTCAGATGTTGAACCCAAACCCGCGCAGTACAGTGTTCCAAATCATCCATTTAAATTCTGTAAATTCAAATCATAGGAAGCTTAAGTGTGAATGAAGCCAAACAAATCATCCAAGCTTTTCATACAACCGTTGCTCTTCATACCAAGACAAGAAGTCTTAACTTATTGAGAGCCTTTTCATGACCTTGCCACACGTTTCTTCTCACTAACACGGATCCAAACTAAGGTAAAACAGCCCATTGTGGTCCGTAGGCTACTTGATAATCAACAAAAATTGTATCCAATATGCTTATCTTAATCATCTAAAGTGGTCACAATAATTTCTAATGTGGAAGGCTTTGAAAAGTCACTTCCTACAATGATTTACACTCAAAAAGTAGGGTGCTCCTAATCAACAAAAATTATATCCAATACGCTCACCTTAATCACCTAAAGTTGTCACAATAATTTTTAATGTGAAAGGCTTTGAAAAAGTCACTTCCTACAATGATTTACACTCAAAAAGTAGGGTGCTCCTAATGAGGTCACTAATCACTCCATGGGGGTCAATAGGGTGCTCGGGGGTCAGGTTAGACATTGATTATGGTGTGAAAAATTGTCATGGGGGTGGGACAATATATCGTGCCTATGAAATAGGCCCAATAGGCTAGATTTACCACATGGGAAATCGCAGGAATTTTTTTATTCTTTGCACAAATTTTTTTATGCAATTTCAAAATTTAGATTTGCAAATAGAGACCCCAAATTAGCTAGGAGAGGTACAGAACATACCCTAGGGACGGCTCAATATAAGGGGCTTTTATTTACTTTTACCCTCAAACATCACCCTACGGGGCCCATTTCATGGGCACGATTTAGTGTCCTATGTCATGGGGTCATTAGGTGTCCACTATGGGTCATCTCACTGCAATGGGATGTTTCACCTTATGCACACAAAAGGACTCCTTCTTCAAATGCTTGCTTGTTGCTACGCCTAATCGTTCACACAATGTACTACCAACAGATTCATTGTCAATGACCATTGCTTACAATCCAAACAGAATTTCCAAAGTGCAATTGTCACACCACGCACCAATTCCTGCATCGTTTCCAGACCCGCCCAGAGCCTCGTTGAGAACACGGAGACCATGAAATCGTTGGTGTACGTCTTCGCCAACAATAAACTGAATTGACTGCATTGAACGCCAACCCACAATTTAGGTCTTTTGGAATCAGATCGTTTGAATCATTCAATGACACGACTTTGAGATTAGCTGCACAAGAATGTAAAGCGTAACCCTAAATCTGTTTCCCTGATCTTTGAGGAACGCGATCTCAATTAGGACATCGGGAAGCTATTCAGAATCGACAGCTTGAAAGATTTCGCAATGGAGTTTTGCATTCTGGTACTGAGTCTCACGAATACTTCTGGTCTGAAGAGCAACACATTCAAGAGATTAAACAACCGCTGATAAAACACAATAACAAACCTTTSCAATTCAGGAGATGAAGGCCACCAATTCATCGACAGCACTTACCGAATCACTGGCACCACATACTCGAAGAGCTTCTCTCAGATTGAAAATCAACGTCTCATAAAGTGTACGCAGGAGTGGCCAATCACAACATTCACCGAGACCCCAAGCGGAGATCATCAATGTTATAAGGATTACCAAGAGGTTAAGCGACGACTCTCTCACTCAATGGGAAATAGGCAACAATCAATTATATAAGAAAYGAGTTCAACATTGAACTTACTTTTTAGGGTTCGACATTGTGAACATCTCCATTACGGAACGCATCGTACTCCGCAGAATCTGAAACGCATTATCATAACACATTGACAACTTTGAGGAAGTGATTAAAATTATGTTGTAACACGAAGAAGGCAAGAGAGGCCTATGATCCTAAACCAAAATTCTCAGGCTGTGATTGAAATTATGTTACAACACGAAGAAGGCGAGACGATCATAAACCTAAACCAGAATTTTCGGACTGAGCTTGAAATTGTAGAAGGCAAGCGGATCATGAGCCTAAACCAGAATTTTCGGACTGAGCTTGAAATTGTAGCCATGACTCCGTAAATCAGAGAGACGAATCCAGTACACAAAATGAACCCAGCAAGTGCTTTTCATGACTGAGAATTGAGCAACCAATCCTGTACACAAAATGAACCCAACAAGTGTTTTTCATGACTGAGAATTGAGCAACCAATCCTGTACACAAAAATGAACCCAACAAGTGTTTTATCATGACCGAGAATTGAGTAACCAATCCTGTACACAAATGAATACAGCAAAAGGTTTAATGACTCATCCATTCATCTAGAGGTCTTTATCTTCATGGCACATGAAAGTAAGCACGAGAGGCTGTTCGTAACGAAATCCAATCTCCTCTTTCAAAGCAGGTGTTTATGCAAACCATAATGTGCGTCTTGCAAAGATTAACGTCTACGGATTCGACTATGACTACACTTTGGCGCACTACACACCTGCATTGCAACACATCATTTACGAACTCGCGAGAAACCATCTTGTGGAAGAGGTGAGTTCACAGAGCTCACAAACTCACTTGTTTTACATTGAAAAACTTTTCAGTACGTAAAATGAGAACGATTCAATGACTTATAAAGGTAATAGAATAAGGAGAATCTTCCTCATGATTCATGGAGTCAAGAGGTTTCTCTCTGTGGTCATAGTGATTGGAAATAGGAATCTTTACGATGCTCTACAAAGGTTCCTGAAACAGTACACGAATGATGGAAAATAGTGTTACCTACACTAATTGATTTAAAACAGTCATAAGTTTTTAACTCTTAATGAATATTTTGACCAACTATAGGTACAAAGTTTTCCTAACTATACTACTATTAAGATCCATGCACTCCGTAAAAACATTTCATGAAGAGTAAAACCTCACTTATAGCATTTCTAAAATAGGTAGTATGGGTAACACTATTTACCATCATTAGTGTACTGAAATGAGCTGAGATAACGACAACTAAAAACGCAGCTGATCTTAAAGCGCCGTCTACGGTCCATCTAGATTTCCAAAATCAGTCATGTACACAGGCTGTAGATGGCGCTTTCAGAAACAAAATTTGACCCTTAAGAACTTTTGCATACTGTATCCAAATGCTGCGTTTTTTGGTGCATTGGACTGTGCTTTCATTTGCCAACAAGACAATATGAAATTCTCATCATCCTAATAATAGTAACTAGGCACAGTACCAATTTGTGGTGCTTTTGGGTGTACCTCACCTCACCGGTGGCTTCCGTGCTCAAGCTTTAACAGAACCACTTCTGGGTGTATAACAAACAGCACAGATATCCGGATTCCTGCTTGAGTTTCCAGTATGATGCAAATTTCCCTATCCGAGGTTTGTACTACGACAAGAAAATGGGATACCTGCTGAAATTGGACTTCTTCCACTCGGTCCAGCCCGGAGGCTGCTTTTTCGGCCGACGCAGGGTAAACCCTAATCCCATGTACAATCAAAACCCACATTCGCAATTGTTTCACGACACTATTAACAATGGCTAAGAAAAAAGAGCATCATGGGTTATTTTGCAGTTAGATGACGATGAATTGGAGGTTTCTTACCCTGGGAAGCATGTGAGCACGGAGAATATGCACAATCTTGTACCCCTGATGGATGCAGACAAAGTACCACACGAAACTTCACAATTTTTTTATCTGGGCATGACACAGGAAACAGGCAAAGCCGAAGCTTGGAGGGATCTGTTTGATGTGGTGATCGCACTTTCAGATAAACCGAACTTCTACAATTCTCAAAGGCCTTTCAGGTTTTGCTCCATTACATTATTTCAATTCCCTGCCACAAAATAAAACCCCTTTAACAAGCTAAATGTCAGTAGAAAGAAGTCACAGCCTGGTCTTACAAGACCCCAGACTGATTGGCAAGGAATATTATTTTCTTCACCACGCTTTACTTTCACATTACAAGACGTACCCTCATTCGTTGGATCTTAATCAAGAAAAGTCTTAACAAGAATATCACAGCGCTGAAAAAGGACAAGTTAATAAGAACTAACCATGCTCTCCGTGTCCGCTGCTTGGTTGTCACCACAGTAGAATGAACTCTATTAGGTCTGAGATTAATGTGTGAATGTGTTCCAGAGCTTATCACCACAAAAAGGATGTGCTGATGTTCACAAAAGTAGAATCCTTCGAGCCACATGGSGTGTACTACCACGGCTGCCTCAAGGACTTCGCCGAGATCACAAAATGGAACGGGTCTGAGGTAGTACCTAACATTCTCCTAACGAGAGCTTCGTGTTGTATCGTAGCCTATTCCATGCTCCAATCCTCGGCAATAGCTCACCTGATCATCCTGGGGTGGAGAGTATATTCGCAGGTACTCTACTTTGGGGATCATTTATTCAGCGATCTAAGAGCTCCAGCAAAAGCAGGCTGGCGAACTGCTGCTGTAATTCGAGAGCTTGAGGTCCTCATCACTTTAACCTTTCTGCATTGTACAGCACTTAAAGAAAGTACCTCCTGCTGGAAAGATTATCACCGGATCACGAGCACCCCAACATGCTAGATTGTTGCAAATGTAGGCAAGGTACAAYATGCTGAAGGAGGTCCTGGGGAAGTTCCATGGAAGAGCGGCTGCCATTACGAGGGAGGAGACCAACATCTTGGGGGAGTTGAGGGAACTTCGAAGCCAATCGAGGCTTGCTATGAAAGCCATGTTCAACGCCAATTTTGGATCCACATTCTTGACAGACACTGCCAAGGAGTCCGCATTTGCGTACAACGTACAGCGTTACGCAGATATTTATACAAGTCGGCTGGAGAATTTCCTTTTCATCTCAAGTGATGCATGGCTTTACACTCCTCTCGATGTAAAGATACTGCCCCACCATATCAAGGTTAGTCCTTCCTGAAACCTGTGAAACTAGCTACTACGCGCTGAAAGTCATAAGATTGGTTATCAATGAACTAAATCCCTGCAAGATATGCAATAATAGGTGCTTCCCGCCGACGATGAAGGAGACAGACCAACAACATCTCTTTTAAGTCGCTGATTGCTATTCACGAACTGAAGCACACAGGTTATTTGCCCTTCTCAACATTCTTACCTCAATCCTCCTATCCATCCAGTGAGGCTAACTCATACCTCTATGAAAGCTCTGTGATTTGATAGATGCATTCTGAAGGCATTAATTCACTGAAGAAAACATGTACCAAAATAAGAACTCATAAACAGCCGACTGGAACAAAAGATAGGCAATTACGACCAGACAACTATAACGTAAGATTCCATGTGCTTGTACACGCSCCAAAGCTTCAAACTGTAACTATCTACTCCATCAATAATTCTCAAAAMGTCTGCATAAGTAGAACTTTAGAAAAGAAAAGCATACTTCATATGAATACCAAATCAATGCAAAGAGAGGAATCCCTGTAATCAAAACACAGAACAGAATTACTTAGCCAAACAACCTCAGACTGAATGGGTGCCATTGGAGCAGTAATCTGATTAAAGCTGTCCCAAAGACTTATAGGACACCAACCTAAGAAATCTAAACCTGGAGATTTCGAGGATGGCCTATGAGTTGCAAGAATACTCTGTCAGCCGCCACATGGGGCTCCATCAAATCCGCAAGCCCAAGGCTAGGTGTAGCAGACATGGAGATAAAGAATTAAGTGAAGGGAATGCGAGCCCTTCACTTGGAAATTCATCCAACGCTCTCCATAGCTAGTTCTTCGACTTCGGTTCAGAGCGAAATATGTGGCACCATTGTGRTAAATCACCTCAAGCCCTCGGCTTACCAGTCATGCCCTCAACAACCTGGCACATACGACACAGGATGAGAACGTGAACGCCTTGGGGGTATTCCAAAACTAGATCACAGCACTGACGTGCAGGGTTTATAAGAAGTGACACCTTTGAATATTTATGAACTCTGATGATTGTGTTTGGCAACACAAAACGATTAGTTAGTCAAGAAGACGATGAATACTGAGAAGTCCATTTAACCTATTGCCAAGTATAGATAAAAAAATTGGAAAGGAAAGAGGTCATAGAGTTGTGTAAGAAGAAAATTGCACAGGTTCACGTACATCAGCTAATTTGGGCGGTGGAACAACTTCTGGCCGATTCATAGCATTCCTAATGGGAGGAACAATCAAAGGTGCCCCGAGCCCTGCAYACCAGAATATCACAGCACTTGAATTATCCATTCCACAACAAAAAAGCCCTCACTCCACCTGAAGTTTCTAATGAGCTAAACCTAATTCCACGAACCGAAGCTCATAAGGATGATCCCCCTCTAAATCCTATTCCCAATTCTTGCCTTGTTTACTAATCAGGATCTGTCAATAAATCTAGCTCTAAACCGCTCTTCTTCGCTAGGAGAAATTCAAAAAGCTTGCCGGGAACAAAATCAAWCAAACAAACAAAAAATCGTCAATCTCCATCCTTCATTCAAACAAATTCAGACCTAAATCCTCGACATTTCTTTCAAAGACTCATAATCCTTTCTACGAAATTTGCCTGAAACTCCGAATTCGAATTCCTGCTCGCAAAAAGACTGCAAGTCCCCCCAAAAGAACTTAAGCTGACGCGATTCAGAACAAGAAAAAGTGGAAAAAAGCTCATTACCAAGGGTCGTAAGCACAGCACAGGCAGTCAGGACGGGATCCTGCGCCATCATCCTTCGCAAAGTCGCCGATGCACCCATGCCGATCGATTCCTAAGTTATACCGGCTAAACCAAACTGAGCAGAAAATGCTACGGAACATCAGAAAATCAGGACTCGAGGCCTCGTCCCCTAACGATGCGCGACCTGCCGTGGATGAAACACTCACCGTGAACAAATGGATGAATTTCCGTTGGAAACTTTTCGTCAGTTCATCGATGATTTCCGTCTCTGGCTCGACATTGATTTTACGGTTCACGTGACCGTAGCTGCCCGCCAATCTAACTCCGATCCCCAAGTTCCCTTAACTGCGCTCCCGTTCTCCTCCAAGATCTGACGGACCACGATGCTCATCGACATCTGAAGATCAGCGTTCCCACATCATAAGACTCCAACCACTTATAGAGCGAGAAGAACCGTTGGATTRAACGGGCACTGTGACGGCCGTTGATAAGAAAACCCGAAACAGTAGCCCGGTTCCCCGTGTGAGAATTAGGGCTTGCTTCCGGATGGCCAAGACGGCAAGGGAACACCACCATCWCTCTCTTTCCCGTCTCGCCCCGACGCTTGTGCAGCTGCTCCCGCACGAGCCGACGACGCTCTCATCGCTCCTGTCACCATGGCGGTCGTTCAACCGGAGGTCAAGCTTTTCGGGCGCTGGTCTTTTGATGACATCGAGGTATGTACCCAATTCTTTATYCCTTTGGTCTGATTTACGAATGRTTTAGGGTTGCAATCACGCAACAGAGCTGGACAGCATTTCAAGCGTATAGAAACCGAGCGATTTGGATCCCGTCAAATCGTGAGTATTTGTGATTCTGGCAGAACCTAGAAACCTAGTTAGGGTTTAGAAACTCAGTTTTGCAATATTTTTTCACGGCTAACCAAACCCGAGATAGAGTTGGTATTCAATGTACACTTTCGAGCCTAGGGTTTGTCGTTGCCGTCAGGGTCAATCTTCGTCCTTCGTGTTTTGTTGTGAGAGTCACTGGCAGCCTAATAAGTCCGAAGTGCCTCGGAGGGACGTAGGTAGGATGACGCTGTAGCCCTTCTTTGCGAGAGAGAGATTTCTAAGAATCACCTTTATGATAATCGGGCTCCTGTATCATTGCGTCTTTTCTTGTATTCGATGGCCTGATGATTAGGTTATTGGGGGGTTCAGATCAATGACATCTCGTTGGCCGATTACATCGCTGTCTCCGTGGAGAAGCATGCCACCTTCGTGCCCCACACTGCCGGTCGCTACTCTGTGAAGCGGTTCAGGAAGGCCCAGTGTCCCATCGTGGAGAGGCTGACGAACTCTCTCATGATGCACGGTCGCAACAACGGTAAGAAGTTGATGGCCGTTCGCATCGTGAAGCACGCCATGGAGATCATTCATCTTCTGACTGACCAGAACCCCATTCAGGTTATCGTGGATGCCATCATCAACAGGTACGTGCTGGTTTCCGCGTGAGTTGGAACTAAGCTATTCTGCATTTGATCTGGAGCAGATTGAGTGAGTGACGTCCTGAAGTGTCCGATTTTCCTTGTTGTGCAGTGGCCCCCGTGAAGACGCTACTCGAATTGGTTCCGCTGGAGTGATCAGGAGGCAGGCTGTCGATATTTCTCCGTTGAGGAGGGTTAACCAGGCCATCTACTTGCTGACGACCGGTGCCCGCGAATCTGCCTTCAGGAACATCAAGACGATTGCCGAGTGCCTGGCCGACGAGCTGATTAACGCCGCCAAAGGTTCCTCCAACAGGTGTTTTAGGGATTGTGGTTATTTTTTTATTTCAGGGATGTGACGTATAGAAGTTCGTTGTTTACGTCGGTTCAGCATCCTTCATTTTTTTTGAGTCGTTGCTGTTTTTCGCTCTACAAAATGCATTTCTGTTCTGTTCGGAGTTTATGTTACCTGACCTTCGTTTTTTTGTGTTGTACCAGCTACGCAATCAAGAAGAAGGACGAGATCGAGCGTGTGGCCAAGGCCAATCGTTAAGTTATGTAGTCGATGTTTTTTTTGTGTACTCGGAATCCTTTTTTAAAGAGTTTCACACTGATTTAAAGAGGTTCCTCAGTGATTGCAGCTCTTGTTTTCTTGCGTCTGAATTCTCCTGTCCGAGTGATGCTTTTTGTAAATTTATCTTTTTTCGTATATCCTGAATGTGGCCGTGAGGTCGCTTGGGCGTCCTTGGCGCACCGAATTTAGGGTTCAGGGGTTTTAGGTTTTGGAGTTTCGAAACTCTGTAAAGAAGACCGGTCATTGGTTACCTTGGTGATCCGGAAGATGTGAGTACTGGATCAGGCTCCCCCAATTTAGTGAGGACATGAAGGAGGCTGGTTTGCCCTAATCTGTGGATTTTAATGAAGGCTAGTTGCAGGTCGTAGACATGCATCCGCGTTGTCTCCAATCCTCTGGTTTTCCGCAAGCTAGACGGTCGGGAATGACCGTCCATGTCTCTCATTCCTGGTAAGCGTCTGACAAGTGTTTAGGACATGCAAATTTCGACAGTACTCGTGAGTCGTGACTTGTTTTTCTGTTCATGGTATCCTTTTGACATTTGTGGGTTCTCTTGATCCTGTGCTCACAATGGTAACTACCAAGTGCTCTTTTACGTACATGACGTAGGGTATAGATTCAGTACGGCTATATGTTTTTAAGTTTTTAAGTATGATTATGGTGACGATTTGTTTCAGTGTAGGGTTCGAGCATAGTTAGAGGTTTATCCGCATTGTCTCAGGTCAGTTTTCTGGAGATTTCGAAATGTGCTCGTGCGTAGCGTCTTTCTTTTCTATTGAAGCTTGTGTCTTAGTTGCCAACGTCTGAAAAATAGTTTTATGTGTCGATTCCACCTTAAGGGTGCCATTGGAGTTGATGTATGTGGAGGTACGCCTTTAGGTATGGTAACTATGACATACAAATGTGCCATGTAAGATGATATAATGGTGATATACGGTGAGTTAATCATTTGTAATTATGAGCTCTTAACAGAGCTGACCCTAAAAGATCATTTCATGAAATGATTTGAATCTCTTCATGAGAACCCAGGGTCACTTTTGTTAACACCTGTTTTCATCAACTTATAGTTAACTTACTCATATATCGCTCACGTAGTAGCTGAAACTGAATTTCCGGGAGGTGAAACTTCTTAAAATATTTTTCAGTAAATTTTCTTTGAAACTCAAGGGGAATTGGCATGGAACTTAAGTACTTTCATATTTTTTGGAGCTTTGTAGAATTAGTTCTGAAATTTTGAAGTTCGCAAAGCATATGGCTCTAGAATTGCCAACCTTCTAAAATCTATCCTTTAAATCTGTCTGTTTTGTTTTGTTTGTTTGTGACTTTGAAATCTCCTAGATTGTGCATCCCCCGGGGGCATGCTTGGTATGTGGGAAAGCTCTCGACGAGCAGGGGTGCATGGGCTTGGTTTCGTGTCATTTTGACCCATAATGTGAAAGTTGTTGAATTTCAAAGTTTTTAAGCATCCAAAAATTAGAAAATTACTTGTACTTCGATTTTACCTGTGGCAATGGCAGAAGGCACACTACACTAATGATGGTAAATAGTGTTGTCTACACTAATTGATTTAAATCAACCATAAGTTTTTACTCTTAATGAATATTTTTACCAACTACAGGTACAAAGTTTTTCCAACTATGGTACTATTAGGATCTATGCACTTTGTAAAAATATTCATGAAGAGTAAAAACTTATAGCATTTCTAAAATAGTTAGTATGGGTAACACTATTTATCATTATTAGTGTAGTGTATACTCTATATGCATGTTGAAGGTTGCAGAAAAGTAACATGTACAAATAGTCCACATTTGAAGAAGTGGGCAATTTGGGAGCTTAATCACTTTTATAAACTCCTACCTTATTCATACTTCGCCCAAAAAATACATAAAAAGTATGTAAATCATCTTTTTGACTTCCAACAAGATTCAATTAGCTGTTGGGGAATTTATTATGTAAAACAATGTCCACACTTATTTGGATGCTATCAAGACTACATTAAATTAATCTTATTCTTCTAGCATTTGTTATTGTATGGTTGGAAATTCTTATATTTTAATCACATGATCATAAATTATAGTTGAAATGTAGCAAGAAATTCAAGATTATAACCATAGTTAGTGGTGATTTTTCATAAGGTCCTTAACATGTCTAGGAACATGTTCATAAAATAAAACATTTCCCGTGGACGGGTTCTCAAAAAATGAACCGGTTTTTGGATGTGTCAAATTCATTGTGGACGGGTTCTAAAAATAAATATTTTTTTGATAATTTTTTCCATAAAAAAAGGTGCAAATATCAATTACATTATGTCATATATGACATGTGAATATAAGCATAATGGAGCCAAACCACTAATACCTAATCGGAATACCAATCTTCAACTGCTCAATCCACCTGCACACATTGATTCATCAATCACAAAATTTAGAACCTTTTTAACACAATGCCAAAGATTTAAATTGAAGGTAAACTTAGAAATTGAATAAAAATTTAGTTTATACAAACATGTTCAATTTTTTTTTTTAAAAGAGCAACTTACCCTTCAAACAAGTGGATGAATTCTCCTATCCTTCATGTTTCTCCAAACAAGCATCACTGCATTCTAATTGATATTTTCAACTGGAATATTTGGACATGAAATGCACATCAAAGCATCTAAAGTCTCCAACTTCGAGCTAGTATGTAGATGACTTTTAATCAGGTTTTGTTTAGAAAAAACCCTCTCATATATTGCAATGCTCACAGGAATCACCATAACTCTCCTCCACAAGTTACTCAAACCAGGCCAATTAATGGACCACTCTGGAGTGATACCTGCAAACTCCCAAGCTTCAAATAAAGACTTATTTGGGATCATCTCTCTCATGGTCTCCACCATCTCCAAGCACTCACCTCGACACCGATCTTGTTCTTCTTCAGAACTCTGAAACTTCATAAACAACCTCTCCAACCACTCTTCAGTAATACGAGTTCTCTCATCATCATTTGTAGGGTAGAAATTGGGACTGAAGAGCTTGCATGCATTGCAGATGCCTAAGTTTGGAAACCTGTTATTCAATGCATCCACCACCCTCTGCACATACTCTACCCCAATGAGTTTGCACTCCTCAATAGTACCGGCTCGCTTAGTGACACTCCCCAAATGCATTGGATAGGTTCTCTGGCCACCATCTGCAACTAAATACACCATCTCCATAGAAGTTGCACATGTCTCCAAAAATGGCCACAATACCCTTGAACTTCTTCCAAATGCTGCACCTCTAACTGCTAGAAAACGTCTATTCAATATTGTGATACAAATGTTTAAATGACCTCCAATTTGATTAATATCCACATGGTCACTCTGAAACAACTTATTGAGTTTATTCAACTTAGTAAGAATATCCACAAGTAACTGTAGAAGGAATTGAAACTGAAAGGAGGTCAGTTTACAATACCACATTGCTTCTTCTTCACGAAAAAACTCCAAAAACGAAGGCATACAATCCAAAAACCGTTGTCGGGCCAGGTCAGGCCTTGGAGCCGGGCCGGGCCGGGCTTCGCAGCCTGCCCGGTTCAAGCTTGCTTAGCTCTGTTTTATTTTTTTATTTTTTTATTTTAAAAAAAAAAATTACAAACATTCTAAGAGGTTCATTTGTACTCCTTACGGGACAGGCATTTTCAATTCCCAACCAGTTTTGGGACAGGTTTTTTTTTTTTAACCTTTCCATGGACGGGTTGATTTTGAGATTACCGGTTTGGGGACGGGTTACAATTTTTTTTGCCTTTCAATTCAAGGTTTATTAATGTAGACGGGCAAAAACTTTGTGAAAAATCAGCCCTGACCATAGTATGCAAAAGGTAGAAGAAGAATAAATAGACAAGCTTGAATTTGGTAGATTTTTAAAAACCATACCCTATTTGCTATATCCACTCTTTAACCCCTAGACGCATGAGCGACCATTTTTTGTTCGCTGCCCGACTTTGAATAGAATTTTTGTGCGGAAAAAAACTTTAATTTTAATTTTAATTTTCAAATTTTGGGCTCTTTTTCAACATTTACATTCAAAACTAAGATCACTGTGGTCAAACAAAAATTATAAGTGAAATAGCACAGAGTGTTTAGAATTTGCCTAGTGTTGAAAAACTTACTATTTGGGCAAAGTGTCGGTGTTCTCATTACTATATCTTATGTTGTATTTTTGATAATTCTTTTAAGTTATATCTTTAAAATTCATTTGGAGAGGATCTAAAAATACTTTATAACTTTGACTACACGGATACTTTCTATTTTTTGTGCTTTAGATTATCTTCTTTCATTCAAACTTCAAAAATATTATAGAACTTATTTTTAATAACACACTTGTGTTTTGCCCAAATCCCTTGGGCTTTTAGGGATTACACATTGTACAATAAGCATCTTTGGAATGCTTAGAGGTTGCTTTAAAAATATGCTCAAATCTAGGTGATCTTATTGTAAAGCTTAAGATTTTTCAATCATGAACAATAGTAACTAGTGAAATAAGGTAGGAGGTCCATAAAGCGCCCACCTAAAAGCTGAAGCTGAATTTTGGCAAGGTGTATTTTCTTGAAATAATTTTCTATAAATTTTCCTTGAAAGACAAATGAAATTGGCATGTAACCCAAGTTTTTTTAATATTTTTTGGAGCTTTGTGGAATTAGTTATGAATTTTTGAAGTTGCAAAAAAGTGCATTTCAATGGGCATTAAAACGGACCACCTCCTCAAATGTAGACTGCTTGTACATTGGAAAATGCAAAATGTACCTCCAAAGCCTATTCCATTTAGAACCCGCTCCATTTTAGGACCTCCTACCTTAGTAACAATTAAGATGGGATCCTTTTTCATGTTTTAAAAGACACACACGACATATTTATATTGGAGGTGTATTTAGTCCTTAAGCATTGATATGTAGAATGGATGTCATAGACAAGAATGTATGGGGTTTAACTTTAGAAACAAATGAATGACAAAGTGCCCATTTATTGGAATGAAAACACTTCCCTACAACACATATATCAAATTTTGTGACACAATGTATATCGCATAGTATTAATAACACCTCCCCACAAAGGCGTTCCTTACATGAAGGCCTTGCTTGTGGCAACAAACCTAACTTGCAAAATCATGCACCATGCTTTACAATTTCTAGAATATTCGGATTTTTGCATGTTCAAGTTTACTATCATTACTCTATGTGGCACTCATTCCATAGAACAATGTTCATTTAGTGTGTTACAGTTGAATGGTAATTTGCTAAAGCTAGTCTAATTTTGGTTGAAGAGAATCATGAGGTATAAATATTCTATTCTATTTGGATTCCTAATCATTATTGCCTTTTTATTAATTTTAATTTCTTGCTCTAAATTTTTGTAAATTGGTTTTTTGCTTATTAAATTACATTTGCAATGAGGTCTTTGACAAGCTTTTGGTAGTCTCTTTCTTACCATTGTGCATTCAAATTGTCTTGATGTCAATTTATATTTTCAATTATCAATGGCATTGATTTCTTCTTCAACTTGCACTACACACACCGACTGACTTATTCTTGTTGATGAAACTCAATTTTGCTCCAATTTTTTTTAATCTTATTTCATTATTTTGACAAAAGGCTTCATCCAAATGTTGTGTGACTCCAAAATCTGCAATTATATTTGTCTTCAAGGGACACATACACAAGAAATGCTCTCACACACTAGATTTCTAATTCTATTTCTTGGTCATGGAAACTGTTAGTTCTTCCAAGAGGCTTCAAAGTCCTAGATAAGCTATGGATAAGGTGTGGATGATATGGAATTTATTGCAAATAATTTGATTTGTGAAATGATTTTTGCTTTAACTCAAACCTAGATGATATAAATTTTATTCCAAATTTAACTCCTTCAGTTTCTTGACTATATTTTCAACGACGATCAAAAACTGCCATCCCTAGCAAAGGTACCAAATTTTTGAAAAAATCTATAGTAGATTTTTTGACAAGATGGATCCTATAGTACGTTGGTTTGGAAAGATGTGAAAGAAATTTCGTTCGTGTGGATTGCAAGATGTTAGCTTTTGAATTCACATAAATCTTTTTATTGGCCCTCCAAGAAACATGGCAGCTGCACTTCACAAGATTGCATACGTAAGAAAAAATTTACAAAATGGTGGTGCTTCTTAGAATTCATTCTTGATGGCAAGTTGGCTACATGCTTGAAAAATTTCTAATAATTTGGAATTGTAACACATTGGAAAAAAGCATTAAAAAAAATATTAAATAGAAGTAGAGAATGATTCAAAATACAAAATTTTTAAGAATTTAGTTATAGAATTGAGAAACACCAATTCCAATGGTCCTAATGTTATAATAAACAATCTACATTTTTAGATTTTATTTTTTCAAAAAAATGTTGAAAATTGAGTTAAATAAAGGACTTCAGAGTTTATTTCAGATTAAAGAATCCATAAATTGCCTACAAACTAAAACTCCTCATAACTTTCATCTCATTAACCAAAATGATTTAAAGCTTTGTGCATACATCTAGATCTACAAAACCTATTTTAAGTTTTTGTTTTGGAAAAATGTGACTTAAAAAAATTTGCCTAGACTATCGGGCCATTAAAAGAAACTACATATCATACAATAGTCATTGCAAAGAATGGCCTACCATTTTTTTCATTGTCTTATTTTGCCAAAATGGTTTTGTCTTCTACTATAGCTTTTGAATTATGAACCCAATGTCCTAAACAAGAAATTTGTATCTAGAGTTTTTGATTGTAATCCTATCCGTTATTTTCAAATAAACTAAAAAATCTTAAATATTTAAAAGTCAGTTTCTCTAATTTTTCACAATTTTTTTGGAGGGTTTGTTTTTAGTACATGGAAGGATCCAAATTTAATCATTTAAAGCTGAATTTTGGTGGTCTATTTCCACACTAGTTAAACATCTTTAATATGAGGGCATGAAGAAATACATTATTTGTGGCCTCCACATTTATGCAAGTAGGCCAAAAAAAGGGATCCAAGGCCCGCGCACTTCAAAATATTGAAGCGGATTTCAAGTTCATTATTTTGGTGAAATGTCATCACCATGAAATCCTCACCAATGGCCAATTTTTAGTTTTTTTGTATTTCACTATTGCTGATTTATTGAAGATGAAAATGTTGAAATATCGCTTTTCTAGGACATACATAATTGTAGGCTTTTAGTTCATATCGTGGAGTAACTTTTTTAAAGAAACAACACAAGAATCCACAAACATTTAGAAGGACTAAAAGATCAAGGCTTTGTGCCTTTGAAACATGTTTGTGCTCATCCATTATTCAGAATTTCTTGTTCAAATAGTATGGGCACATAAAATTAAAAATTTACATGTTCTTTGATTCCAAGATGTTTGAAAACTTTAAATTTTTTCAGCAATTATAAAATTGTAAATTGGTCATCATTGGTACAAGAGAGGGGAGAGTCCGAGATTTCAATTTAGTGTGGGTACATTTATTTACTGTTGGTCCCAAAGCTGCACTCTTCTTCTTCGTCTTCTTCGTAGTTTCGTATTTTTCGAGCTTYGTTGCAGATTACATTTCCTGGCGGGCGTGACGAGCGCCAGGAGGTTCAATTTCTATACCAGGAGGTTCAAATTCTATAGAGAGAGGTCTTGAAAATTCAGATGGCAGAAGCGGCAGGGATGGAGGAAGCCGCGAGTTCAAGCAACGATGGCTACCCCACGGGCACGACGCCGGAGCATTGCCAAAAAATGATCAACCACTCTCTTTCTCGCCGTCAGTAGGCCCGCCACCCCTTTTCTCTYTGCCAAATTTTATATCTCAAACATTCTGTGGCGAATTATACGTTTGCTACAGGGTTTAGGGTTTTCAGGTTGTGAGTGTAATCCACTCTTTGTACTTCACTTTTATGGTATGTGCTGCTCACTACATTGCTATGGAATTTGAAGTGTTACAGAAATTTCGTTTTGACAGATCCGACGGTGAAGTTTGTGCGCGAAGCGCTTGCCAAAGCGGGGTGTCCAGTCGCAGACAAGTTCTTTAAACCAGAGCATTGCTCGATGAAAGTGGGAGGCGGCTTTAAGCAAGATGACGGGGTCTGGTCTTCAACTTCTACKCTTCAACTTTTTTTCTGTCGTTAYGATCGTCAAATTTTGTAGGTCATATCTCGTTGTGGTTGCTTTGTTCTTAAATCATGCAGTAAGTTATCATTAGAATTTGAATCGAATTGGATGTTGGCGTCGGGATGTGCTCAGTGTTTGCTGACAATGTTCTCTGTTAACTCCTGAAACGATTGTTGCTGTACCTGTGTAGTATTTGTGTTCGTATTAAATTTGGAATCTGTTACCGAGGATGTTTAATATGCACGTATTACCTGACTCAAGCTGGCATGTGCCTGGCTTGTGTTTGTTGAAACTTTATTATACTGAGGCATGGAGTTCAGATGATGGTTTAGGGTTTAGGGTTAGGGTTAGGGTTGCTTTTGTCTATTCGTACAACAGCCACAAGAAGCCCTTACTTAAACGCGATCTTTATTAAATCGTGACTACTATGTACAGTAGACATTGATTATGAAAATGTGGAGCATTTGAACAGCGGGGCCTGGGGTCATTTTTTGGTACCCCTGTGGGTCATACTTTGAGCTCCATAACTTATTCATCTAGTATCCAGTATCCACCGACAAATCCTCCTTACTAAACGGCCTCGGAATTTTCKAACAAGACCATTATTATTTRATGCATTTTAATAATAGTTACTGTGCCTTGTTGCTCAAACGGTCGCTTTTAAGTGCCTTTACCTTAGCGTTCGGATGATTTTTAGGGTTAGCATTTTCTGTGGAGCACTGGACTGTTGCAGCTTGTAAATTGCGCACTGTCAATTCCAGTGATTTGCTTTCTGCATTTAGGAATTTGGCAACGTTCTGTTTTTTATGTGCTTTAATGGTCGATCATGCCAATGCAGTGGTTGTATAGAATCTCAGAGTTCGTAGAATTTGCAGATAGTAATTTGCAGCAACAATGTAACACATCAAGACGAGGTGGATGTTGCGTTGACGCATGAGCTTCTGCATGCCTACGACCATTGTCGTGCTGCCAATTTGAACTGGACGAATTGTGATCACCATGCTTGTAGTGAGGTATGTCTACCATATTAYCGGGTTGAGTATAGTAAGACATGTTAATTGGTCCCATCCAGTGTTCATTGTTACTGTTTAAAAGGTGCCTCATTTGAAGCCATTTGGCGTCACATCAGGCAAAATTTTCTCCTTATATATTCTGAGCTCATTATTTAGAGTCGTCAGCTAAGCGTATATTGTTTGTGTAATGCCCGGTCTTATCAACTATGAACCTATGTGCTATTCAGATCAGGGCAGCTAACTTGAGTGGAGACTGCGCATGGAAACGTGAGCTGCTTCGAGGCAACACCAACATACAAAAGCAACACCAGGTAYATTCTGATCAACCCTGAATCTCTTCGCTTCTTTCAGAAACTTTATTTTCAGCTGCAAATCTTGGTGAAAGRTGAATTTGGCGTTTGATCTGCCTGCATGTTGCTCATAGTCGTTCCACTTTATTGTTTATCTAAGAGCCTCATGACAATGATGATTACGGTACTTTTAAGGTAAGAGCTGAAAAGGCTGTTGTTTTTTGACAGATATGCGTAAGAAGGAGGGCACTCATTAGCGTGGGTCTAAATCCACACTGCTCAATGCACCGGTCAATAACTGCTATTGACCGGGTTTGGAAAACATGTTATAAYGACACTCAGCCATTTGATAGAGTTCCTTAAAATCTGGACGATTACAACATTTCTGTTGCAAATTATTTTTTGCGTGATGTTATTATCGCACACGTACAATGTTATTGGAGCTATGTGGTTTAGGCTCGCGGTGTCTGCATCAGTGCTGCTCTTTTGGGGAAGTAATTGCAGGAGTCGGGATATGTGCTCTTCTACATTGTGCAGTTCATTTAAGGCAGGTTCTCACCATTTATTCAAGGTTATCAGACCACATAATATTCTAGAGTTGATCTGAGGTTCCTTTTTCTCTAAAGTCAACCAATCGCTGCTCAAGATTATCTTACTTTTGCGGACTTTCTTATTTGCAATGCCATGCACCATCTTGATGTTTTGGAAGTGTGTTCTTGTCATAAGATTGTAAATGGAAAGTGAAAGAATTTTTGTATTTCACTCAAAGTGTTCAATTTTTGTGAAAAGCATTTGAGAAATTTTAGTAATTGTACTTCATTAGAGATTTGTCAACCCTAGAACATCTATTGTTACCAAAACTGTCCTTTGGATAATTGAAAATTGAGCTACCAGATGGGTGAAAGCCATTTTCATCCATTTTCTAAGGGAGAGTGCACACTGACAGGGAGCTTCGTAAACATGTCCCAGAGGATTTACATTTGAGTCAAATTATTGAGAAGTTGGAAAAAATGATGACCGCAATGATAGGTTATTTTCAGAGGGAATACAATTTTTTTAATGCGGTTACCTATTGTGGGAATCACTAGCATAAATCCACCATGGATTGAAATGGTCATGTGTTGAATGTGTGTTAAAGCTATTACAAATTTGCATTGAGAATAATACAAAAATAAACCCTAAACCATTTGGGCTCATGGTAGATTTGTTCTACTAAATATGAAAATTATTTGTCAAAGGTTAGCTCCTTGTTAAGTACATAGTGTAATAACAACACATAGATTGTCCATTTTGTTGCCTAAGTCAAGGGAAAGTGGTGAACCACAGAAACTAAGGCCAGATTTTGAGATTTCTAATATGGTTTTCTTTGTTGAAGTTAGTAGGCCTATTTTATGTCACAAAATTTTTTAATTGCAAGCATAGTGACATCCATGCACAGATCAATGAAAAATTCATTAACCAATTCAAATCCCTACCTAAAAGTTGTCTATTAGGGTACAGTGCAATAAATTTGATGTACAATGATAATTTTGATGTACAATGATAATTCTCTTGGCACTATGCCAAATTCATATCCCACTTCATTGCCAACCCTTCCACCTTCTACATAATATGCTTAACAAACCCATTTTCAACTAGATATTGCAACAAAGGAATTGCAATAGAATTCAACACCCATGGCCATGGAACAAATGTCATCATTTTGCTTACAACTATTAATAATCTTGTGCTTCTAGGTTAAGTACTGTTGAAAGTATGAAATTCAAAACTCTACACCAAACTCTTGAACAAATTGCAATTGGAGGAAAATCCTATGGTAACTCCATATGAAAGTCCACAAGTACTTTATAGGTATGAACATTGTCTAAGCATTTCAATAGGTATGAACAATGTTTTTTTGTCTTTGTTAATTTTCACTACATTTTCACTACATTTGTTTTGAAATTTTTTTCAAGGAATAGTTTATTGCCTACCTTTCTTCTTTACATCATTGTAAAGGATTTGAATTCATGATTGAAGTTCCCATCCACTATATATACAAAATGTTGAAGAATTTCATTTAGTGGTATTTGCATTTAGACTCTTTCAAATTACTAAGGGAAAGATGGTGAAAGTCGCAAATGAGAATTAAATATTTGTTATATTTCCAAGAGCATTTTTCTATTTCTTTAGTTTCTAATATTTTCTGAAAAATGTTGGAATTTTTTCAAGATACTTGTCTTTCTAGCCTCAAACCTAAACTTGATCTCAAATCCTCTAGATTCCAGACATGCAGTCTTTCCAAAAAGCTATAAGAAAAAAAGAATTTTTCATTCCTATGGAATAATAAAGAGTGCTTTGAAAATCTTTCAACAATCAAAGAGATGCCTTGTATGAGGTAGAAATAGCTAAATGCAATACATTTTCTCATCCCACTATTTTTCAAATGCTTTAAAGTTTTTTTTAAGTTTTTCCAGAACCAATTTCTTGAGTCCTACTATTGGCAAACTCAAGAGAAATGTAACCTAAGCAGTTGTATAATTCTCCAACGCACTAGTAATATATACAAATTTTCATAGTTGGGAATACAGGATACATTAGTTGATTTCAAAACGTTGTGGTGATTTTTAATCATGGACACATTCATTTAAGTCTATTTTCCATGTGTTAGAGAACAACAATGTCACAATTGGGTGTGTTACATTATAATAGACTCCTTGTATATTGTATTTTAGGCCCGTCTTGGTGGTCACAAACAAGAACAAACAAGAAAACTTCAAATGCAAAAGATACCAAGCTTTGGTGTACTAATGTAGTACCATTCTTTTTGAACTTGGAGCTTAAGCCAACCACAACCATAATAGGGTCAATATTTCCAATTTATGTTTTTACTATGTCTTAAGAAAAAAGGTTGGTCAAGGTTTTAGAAAAAAAATTCACTCTTCATATGATCAATTTTTGCATGAATATTACAAGCCTGATTTTGTATCTTAAGACCTCCAAAATTACTTTAATTATATTGCAAATGAGAATTTATCCAAAATATGAATCATAGCATTCTAAGAACCAAAATTTTCTTCCATTAGATCTTTTGTCACACTACATTAGAAGATAAAATATTTCTAACCATGATTATTTCTCGAGAGCCCTTCAGGACTTGGTATTAAAAACTTGAAGAATGAATGAATGCAAACATTTTTCACTCACATTGAAAAATTGTCTTCATCATTCTTCAAAATGTTTGAAGATTCTTGTAGAAGATCTTTTACATTTGACAAATTTTCAAAACTCTTCAAAATTTCTTAGTCCAAAGAGTACAACTATATTTCACTTCCAAGAGCAAACTTTTCTTATTTAAGAAATGACCCTTCAAAAATAATTTGAAAAAAATGTGACATAAAAATCTCAAAAAACTAGAATAATGTGAACTTACCAATCCAAAATTCCAAATTTGAAGGGAAAAAATCATTGTAACATTAAAAAAATATTCAATCTAAAATAATTCTAATAGGAACTTTTGATGTTTGGTTTCAAATTTTATTGATAAATTCTTCTTAAATGCAATAGCAGCTCCTAACATAATTAGAAGTCATTGTTTGCATCCATTGTTTACAAGCCATTGAAAACTATTTTCTTGAATTGTTCTTTGTGAACCACCAAATTGGTTCAACTCTTATAAAATCAAAAATATAAACAATATACATGAATTTTCAAGCCTTGAAAGTGTTAATATTACAACTAGAATACTAGAATAGTGAGAAAAACACTAAAAGTACAAACACCCAGAATAAGGGTTTTACAATAATTTAGGGGGGTTTACAACAAATTAGCACAGTTCACACTATCTTCACTATTTTGGCACATGTTTTACACTAATTTAGCAAATTAACAATCGATTAGGGCAATTGAAAGTAGTTTAGCAAAATTAGTCAATTAGGAAAGTTGATATATACAAAATTAGGGTTTCAAACTCTCTCTCTTTCTCTCTCAACTTTTGGTTTATGTTTGGAGAGCATGTGTATTTGAGAATTGTGAGTAATTGGTGGGCATATCAAGCATCAATTGGAAGAGATTGTAGGAAGAAATCATGAAAGACAATTTGTTAGGTAGGTTCAATAGTTTCCATGAGGAAAATGAGTGAAAAGGTGGATTTTTCAAATTAGATAGAAAAATGCCTTAAGAATGATGGGAAAACTTTGAGTTGAGACTTGAACTACCAAGTTTGATAAGTGATAGTTGGAAAATGGTGATGCAGATTGAGCAGCAAATTGGTAAGGAGGTGCATCTTGAATATATCTTTCCAAAAATTCCAAGCTTGACCCATTTGGAGCATGCATGAGGCATCGGTGGTTGTTTTTATGGTGGACGGTTTGCTACCGCAAGACTTTTGGTGTTGCAACTTTGGAGAGCTACTGCGGAAGAATGGTATGGCGAATTGATCTTAAATTTTGAGAAAATGGAGATGGACAAACTGGTGGTGGTTATTTTTGTGGAAGAAGGTTTGCTTTCCCCAGGAGGAAGCATGATTTTAAGTTTACAATTTTCATTGCACATTGTTTTGAAAAATGTTGTAGGTGCAATGCATGTTGAGTTTGGTGTGTTTGATGTGAGTGAGTGTGCATTATGAGTGAGATTGGTTTTTAGGATTTTACAGCAAGTGCATAGGCACAATCCAAATTGGGCTCAAATCAGGGTTGAGGTGTTTGAGTGATCAAATAGAAGAAAGAATGTTAAATTACTTTAAATGAATGGAGGGATGTTGTAGTATTAGAATTAGGGACTTAGTGAGGTGTATGGTGTCCAATGCACTTGGAGGCTGTGTTTGGTTGAATGTGTATGCTGGATATATGTTGTAGGGGTCAAATTGGGCTTTGAATGGGCCTCAATTGTAAATTTTAGGTGGATATATGACATGGGAGGTGCTTTAGCCCATTAGGGTGAATGTTGGATGTTTATAAGATGTAGGAAGTAGCATTTTAGGAATTTTTTATGTATTGCTTTCATTTGGCCTTAGAGCTTTTGGGAAATTTTGGAGTGTTTTTTTCAGTTGGAGTCCATTGCTTAGAAGCGTCTAGGGTCCATATACTCCCCATTGGCCCAACTCTACGGTTATATTTTAATGTGGTTGGCAAATTCTTTTTGTTCCATACAATAACTTTAAAAAAACGTTTTTCCTAAATTTTTTCTTCTATTTTTAAAACTATTTAGCACCAAACTACTGTGAAGTGACAATATTGACAATTCCAAGGGAGGCATTTATTGTAATGAGGTAGCAAAAACCAACTTGAATATGGCAAGTAGGTTCCTACTACCTCACTATACAATTAAATAATAATTAGAGTAGTCACACCTACTCCAAAAATGAAATTCCTATGAAGAATGAGAAGTTGCAGAGAGAAAAGAGGAGCCAATTAGGAGCTAGAAACCATGAAGAAGGTGTGAGTGTGTGACACCCATTCTATAGGTGAGGAGAGTGAGAATAGAAAATTGGGTATCAAGATTTAGCAAGAACATGCAAAAGGTGTGAAATGGACAATGAAGGTGTAGAAGGCAAAAAAGGCAATAGTGATAGCAAAATACATAATGTAGAATAATGGAAATGCAACAAGCAAGGTGAAAGTACACTTTGAAACAATGAAAAATTCTTCAACAATTTTTTTTCACACCCATTCTTCAACTTTGAAGAAGAAGAAGAATGGTCATTCTCAATCTTTAGAGAATAGAACCTTCGCAAGCCATGGAGAGCCAACTAGAGAGTACCTTGTCTCTATTCTTTAAGGATTGAGAATGGAATGAAGAAAGTGTGACTACCCCTAATGCTAAGATTTTTTCAAATATAGAACTCTTATATGGTTTTGAGAAATGAATATTAGAGCCAATTGTAAAGTCATGTAGAAATCCTGCTTATGAAAATATTTTTTCTAGAATGTATTTGATTATTTATAGCATTAGAATGTTTGTAGGACTAACAACAAAGCATAGCTCACTTCACTTGAATTTTTTTGGAATGTCAACAAGGATTTTTTGTATGCAATTTAAGCACATTGAGTTGGCTTCTTCCTAAATGGATGTTCAAGCTCCACTCTTGCAAAAGTAGGGGACTAAACAAAAATGAACACTCAAGTATTGTTCCACATATAAGAGGAGTTTCACTTGATTATACAATTATCTTTATTGTTTGATGTTTATTTCCTAAGCACTCCAAAGGTTGTTCTTATCAACAAAGTGCTTTGGGGTGATGTTTCATTCAAATAATTTCTCTTTCATCCAATCTAATACTTGAACACTCAAAAAGCAAACTTTATTTATGACTAATTTGACAAAATTGAGGTTACATCTTTGTACTAACATTTTAATAAGAAAAATAATGCAATTTTTTTAACCCCTAAAGGACCAACATTTTTAGAGGTTCAAAAGCAAGGGCCAAATCTTCATCAAATTTAATTTTTAACAAATACAACCTTAGGATCCTTTGCTTAACTTCTTCAAATATATTGTTTTATAATTTAGAGTGAATGTCCCCACCGATTGCTAATTCAATGTACCTAAGATTCATGATATCAAGGCTTTTCTAGTCCTTCTAAAAGTTGAGGTTCTGTCTTTCAACATTTTTAGAAAAAAAAATCTTATGAGCTATAACTTGTTTATTTAATCAATGTGCTGGAAAATGGGTTGAAAACACGTGCAAAAAAATTTAAGCATTTTTTTTTAATTTTCATCTTAAAAAAAATGTAATGTCAAAGATGGTATTGAATGAAAGGAAAAAGTAATTTGCTAATAAGTTTTAGAGCAAATTGAAAATTTTCAATTTAAATGGTGGAAATTTTCTTAGAAAAAAATTAATATCCTTTTGAATTTCTTATGTAGCTTCACATGTAGATTATGATGATTAGCACCCATTCTAAAAATTTTCTGCAAAATTTTCAATTTATGAAGTCAATGGACCCCTTGGTCTCTTAGGGGTTTAAAAAATTTTGGTCATTAAAGGATTAAGTAGTACCTACCTAGTTCTTTTTCATTTATTTTCTTCACAAATGATAATAAGATAGAAGAACATAAGTAAATTAACCTCTAACGAGCCAAGCGGGGTGGAAAGATACTTTCAAGATAGACCAAAAACGCTGAGAACTTGAGCAATTTGTTTGCTCATGTTTTCTTGATATTTGATAGAATGTGAAAGTAGTATCTTGAAGTTCGTATTGAGAATGAGCACCTCAAAAAAAATTAGATTATTTGACCAGACAATTTAGTACATATTTAACCCCTAAAGTCCCATAGGCCCTACAAGGGCCAAAATGCGACTTCAGGAAGGCTCGTACAGTCTCAATATTCATTGTAATTTTTTGAAACTTTTTTGTGAAGCTAGAAAATCACATAAGCTTTCTGGGAATATAATTTTTATTTCAATCGGTGCATGGGAGCAAAAGTTATGGCACAAAAAGGCAAAAATGGAGGTCGGCGGGCAGCACAAAAAAAAATCACAGAAAGTCAAAATAATTCTTTTTAAATTTTTTTCCTAAAATATTAAATTTTTGTGTACATAAAAAGATTTGATTCATTCTATTTGGATTAGTAATGAAAAAGTTATGAACAATCTTGTTTTTTGGGCAATCTAAGCAATTTCTTGGAAAAATAACTTGTAGGATTCATTTTTGAATGCAATTTTCACAAATTTTCAAAACAAATTGTTGGACAAGGTGAAGTTTACTTTTTAGAACAATCTCACCATTGGGATTATTGTGTTTCAATCCCATCTTAGAGCTATCAACCATTTAGATTTTCTTTCAGTCTTGGACCTACTTCTACATAAAAAAATTTTAAAGAATGAAGATCAAGTTGTTGTTTTTTTTTTTTTTTTTTCTAGAATTTCAACTTAATTCTTCATTATAAAAAAATTTTAATTCAAAATCCATAGTGCAAAAACATTCTACAAATGGCGGTCAAAGTCATCTGAAATTACAGATCGTAGTTCAAGAAAACTTTCTATTTCAACTTTGAATACTGATATCTTCCAAACTATACGGTCAAATTTCATGAAATTTTACCACATTATCTCAAACAAGAAAAATACAAGATCTTATGGTTAGATTTTAAGAAAAATATTGTTTTAGCTTTCTTAGATGAACATAGATAAAATGGCAGTTTTGAGTGGTTTGAAGCAAAAAAATGCCCTTGGGACTTTAGGGGTTAAGTTTGAACTTTTATTTGAGTTAATCAAAAAGCAAGGCAACGCACTTTGAAGGAGCATATCTTAATGAGAATGTTTTGAAATGATGACCTTTTTGTACTCAATAAAAGACAAGAGAGTTGAAAGTTCTCATGGGTGATTGCAAAAAAGACTGACCGAATTTTTTGTAGCGTTTTCCACAATACTCATAATTTTTTCGAGAGTACCGTATAATTAGAAAAACAATTTAAAAAAAATATAAAAAACAAGTTTAATGTATACACCTTTAAGAAGAAGGTACCCTAGGAAGGAAAAGTGTACAAAAATTCTCTAAGTAGGAGAACTAGAAAAATGCAAAATCTCATGAAAATAGATGTTTTGATGTTTTAATTTGTCAAAAATAGAAAAAATAAATTTCAAATAAAATGAAAATTAGCCATTTGGAAAGACTTTTTGGTGAAGATATTGTACCAAAAGAATGATCTTCAAACTGTTTCAATGCTCAAAATTGCGCACGTAAGGGAACCCTGTTTGCAAGAATGTAGAGGACATAAAATAATGTTTTTGTAAATTCCCTTCAGTAGAAACATGCTTGCCTAGCGTAGGAATAGACTACAGAAATTTCAGCTCTAGATCATTAATTTTGGATACTCCCCAATACTAGAAAAACCCTAAACCGCAAAGTGTGACAAATTATCTAAATTCAAATTTTAATACAAAATGATTTTTAAATTTTTTTGAAAAATAAGGGATCTAATTACAATCAAGTTAGCCATCTCCAATAAAAATTTCACGTTAATTGAGTTCATCCTTCAAAAGTTATAGCAGATGACAACTCAGTCATTCCAATTGTGACGCAAAATACTAACAGTCTTTCTTGCAATCATCCTCATCTAAAAAGTTTTCAACATTTGGTCATTTTTCCGTTTTTGGTGGAGCTTGCAATGCACAAAGGTCACTAAAATGAGAGTAGAGTTTTAAAAAAAACAAGAATGGGACACTTGTCTTCTTCTTGAGCTCGTTGAATCTGACCTTTGTGAGGAGCGCTATAATTGCATTGGTTGGCTAACTTTTTTGTCCACCAAGCCCAAACCAAAATTCAAAGTGAAATACATTAAGCCACTGAACTTTGAAAAATTCCACAAGGTGGAGTTTAACTAGGAATTTGATGAGACTACTACCTTTGGATTAATATCACAATCTATTTACAAAAAATAACTTTTATTGAAAAGAAACACAAAACTTGAGAACACGCACCTCAAAAAAGAGGTGCAGCAACCAAAAAATGGTCGCTTGAGTCATCAGGGGTGAAGAAGTTTCCTCTACCGCCGACTTAGGTGCCAAAATACGATCCCAAAACAAGGATCTAATGAGGCTATGCCAATGTTCACAAAGTTTTTTGAGTTTTACCTGCTCTTGTCCTCAATTTCTAACTTGAACCAGTTTTTCAGTTACGGACTGAATCCACGAGTATTTTCTCTATTTTATACTCAAAACAGAAATTTTCCAGATTTTATTTCCGATTATTTCCGATTTTATACTCAAAACAAATATTTTCCCAATTCCACTTGCTAAACTAGCCATCAGTTCTTCCCACAAGGTAGGAGGTCCATAAAGCAACCATCTAAGCACTGAAACTGAAGTTTGGGGAGGTAAAACATCTTGAAATATTTTTCAATAAATTTTTGTTGGAAGACACAAGGAAATGACAAGTGGCTCAAGTTTTTTCATATTTTTTGGAGCTTTGTGGAATTAGATATGAAATTTTGAAGTTGAAATGCCATAAGGCTCTTAAAGCGACCACCTCCTAGAATGTACACAGTTTGTACATTTTGTACATTGAAGAAAGCAAAATGTACCTCCGTCTCATGTTCTGCTCAAAATGCCCGGTCAGAGTTCCAGCCTCCTACCTTACATAGGGCTATGCACTGGGGAACTGAGGGATTGTTTCCGTGCCCATTTAAGGGAACAGCGCTGGGAACGTATAATAAGTTAAGATCCCTCCACCGTGGATCACAGTTCCAGACAAAGAACATCCTCCAGGCCTCCAGCTTCTGAGGTGACCGATAAACCCTCTGCGTCCAACCAAAATAACTTAACTTACATTCCTGYCGATCCACCCACGCCAGATGGCAGTGCCCTATACGAGGCTTTTGTCAACAATTATATGAACCTCAAGAACTATCTTTGTCCATATACCCCAATAAGTGACATCAAAAGTGCCTCAAATTCAACAAGGGTTTCATAAGGAGCACAGTCGCATGGAATAACGYATCATTGGACCACTTTTTATGATGCTTTTTGGCGTTGCCAGCGTTATTTTCACTGCAATCCATAAACAGGAGTTATAAAATAATAATACTTTTACTTGCAATAATGCAATATCGATGAGTGAGATGACTATTTCAAGGCTCACTAAGCAGAGTAGTAGCATTCGACTGATTGGAACGTTGAAACATCATGGAGAGAGAGAGAGAGAGAGAGGGCTACCAGTTGAAAAGCAAAAAACATCACTTAATAAAAAGAACCAGCTAAGCTTTATAGGAGAGCAACAACGTTGTAATTATAAGGGTGACATTGGCACCAAAAATATAAAAAGAAAGAACAAAGGTGTTGCACAAATTCCAATTTGGAAGGTTTCTACTCTCAAGATACGGGAACTCGGGTAAAACGTAAACGCTCTCTCCACATCTCTCTTTCAATAATCATCTTGCTGACCTTATTTCAAAAAATCACGTAAGATGCAACACGCACAGTTGTTGCAAATAATGTGACAAGAATAATCCTCACAGGACATGCCGGTGCAAACTTCCAGATCTCAAGACTACCCTTCGCATTCCAAGGGGAAGCATAATCTTCACAAGACCCGTCCCTGCCTTCCAGAATCAGCTTCTACCCAAAGGCCCATAGTGCTTGCTTGCGCATCCAGCAATAAAATCATCTCGAGCACAGGCCCATGCAATGCCATCCCCACTCCTGGGCTTTTGAGTTTTGGACCTGAGTGTCTCTCTGGAGCAGGGACGTGGAGGCAGAAGGGGAAGCGGCCGCAGTTGATTCAATTTTCGCAAAAGAGAGGGCTATGCTCTTTCCAGAATATTGCATTGCCTAATAAACTCATTGGAATAATTCACGTACTTGGACCAGAAAGGTCTTAGCTGAGGAAATGATATGTCCAACCATGGCTTCGCTTGTCCGTTGTAGTGAATCACAGCTGCCTTTTCCACAGCTTCTAAGTTGGATTTCGTATTGTAGCCCAGCCCCAACATGTGCCACTTATCCGAGATTGGGTGAACATTACCATCGAAGGCTATGAGAGCTGGTGGTAACGTCCCTAATCTCCACAACGTCAAGTTCAATTGCAGGTTCTGAACACAACAATCACCGTGGTTCAGTATTCAAGCGCATCAACTCCTACACTGCTGAGAACTGCACATCATGCTGGAAGCTCATCCACTTGAACAATTGAWAAAAAAATTCTGAAACGACAAAGCTTCAGGCGACTCATTTTTGGTTGAGGGTGCAGAGTGGTAAACTCTACCTGCTTCTGCCAGTAATGGTAGACACGGGTAATATCAGCTTTCCTCCAAGCTTGTAAATCGAACACATTCATACCATACGCCCAGGCACACTTGTCTGGATCGAAAGTTGAGGCGATAATCGGATGCGAAAAATTGAAGTAATTCCTGAAAGTCTTCGACATGACCCAYGTATCATCTCCACGACAAGTCTCCACAGCACCGTTCACTTTGCCATGAAGATCCATATCCCACAAGGGACTAAGGTCTTTCTGCACTACTACATCATCATCAAGAAACACCACCCTCTCCAGTTCCGGAAAAAGCTGTTACATCACTCAAACACCACAATTCAGCATTCAGMTAGATATCTGAGCAAATAAATAGCAGCTGATTGTAGAGCAGAGGAACATTCAAGATAACAAGAAAAAAACAAGTCAATAACATTGAGCCACGTTCTTAAAATTGTCCATGTCACCGATTTGGTGCCRCCCTCATACGTGCAAGYATTCGAGTTACCCTTCAATTCACAGAAGTATGAACTCAGGGACTTCGTTCCCCTAGACTCACTCGCACTTTTCGACTGACACAGGGTTCACCAACCCCCTARTTACCCTCCTTGAAGGATARCTMTATAAGCAGCGAAGTATCTAAGATTAGGACACGTTCCCATCTATCACAAACAAAGTTTGGAGGGGTTTTGTGAGGAAACATCCAAGTGAACCCCTCTGAAAATTTAGGGTTCACTAAAGGCTAGAGGACGAAGAAAAAAAATATTGGCAATGGAAAAACRGAAGGGCAGGAAACTCACGTCTGGTAAGTAGATGCGGAGGTGGTTCATAATAGAGATATACTTGGGAGAGCGAGCCTGCAAATATGCAGCAAGGATGGTCGGTGAATACTGGCTAATGTTGGTCCCTGCTGCATGGTCACCATGGTAATAATACTTGATATCATGAGAAGACTCCATCGCCTCCAACACGGGCACGTTGTCTCTCGTCAACCACTCAAACTGGTGCACCCCTTTCACCTCGACAATCGCAGGAGCCAAAGGGTTGAGCGCGAACCACGCATGCATAGCGGCATGCGTCTTCTTGTCGGTGATGACGTGAAACACGATCTTCTCCGGTTGAGCTGCGTTGAAGATGGCCGACTTGACAACCACAGCGGCCGCTAGAACGTTGTCCGTGGCAAGAATCAGGTGGTGTAACGTGGGATCCGTCAGCCTTGGTGCCAAGTCCGGTGAAGGGAGGTCCTGACGAGCCCGCGCGTTGCTGGAGTACTCCCCTGTGAGCTTCAAGGCTAGGCAGTGAAGCCCCTTTGGCACACCACTGCTTGCGTAGTGCCTGTAGAGGGCCTCCTGGAGCTTGGCAGCACGCACCTTCTCTTCGTTGTTCTCGACCTACAGTGCAACGCAGTGTTTTTATTAGTGGCCTGGAATGCCACACGGCCCAGTGAAATTGRCCACTGGGCACGAGAAAACACATGAAAAATCGTAAAATCGAACGAAAATGCCAATCTACTGTCCTGATCACTGATACTGGTGCCACCAAAAATTCTAAAAAAATCACTTGTGCAACGTACACTCAAACCAATTAATTCTGACCTTCCCTACAACGACATCCTATAATATCCTGTGCACGTGCTACACTATCATTGAATGTAGCACTCAAACAATGTCCCAGTGGAAAAGYCACGACCCCAGGTGGCAATATCAAAGAGATTTCGTTCATTCAAACCGCATTCTTATGCCCTTCTCTAGAAACGACGTTCTAAATTATCGGCACACTTGCCGCAATATCATTATCTGTAACACGCTTATCAAACTAAGTCAACTTTTGTCAGACCCCAGGTGGAATGTTTAAAAGGAAATAACACCGACACCACCCGGAACTCGATTAACGCACATGTACWGACGTATGAAAATATCATACAGCAGGTCACTATGGATACAGGTCGTCAAAACACACCATAGACTTCATGCGGCGCAGTAAAGTGGGCATGTCATACTGCTTGTGGCGAGCTTCTTCCAGTAACGCTTCCATCGAGTCAGGGATCTCAGTGATGTCCTCGCCTCTGTATTCAAAAAGTGACGAGTATTTATCCGTTTTCTTCTGCACAAATCCACGGGTTGGGATCCCATCAAAATGCGTTTAAAAAAAAATGGTAAAAGTAGCGCTGTTCCAAAAGTTGGTTGAAACAAGCAGCAGGTCGTGTTCGCAACACTTACTGGGGTAGCAAGTCTCTTCCACGATAATTTCGGTCCAAGTTTCCTTCCAAAGCAATCTGAAAATGAAAGAAACAGCAAAAGCAAGATTTAGCACAAAAMTTCACTATACTTTCGCCACAAATAGCCCTACGTATAATTGCTGCTCAGTGCACACAGTCYGTGTTCTACTAAAAGAATGAACCATGTGTGCACATCTCAGGGGGTAGTGTCATCTCAGCAGCACTCGTCCGGAGAATTGCAATTCAACTAAAACTTGCTTGTAGACCTAAATTTCTGACAAGGGAAGACTAACACTTCTAATAAAGAACTCTCGTGTGCGTGCCAAGCGAAAAGAAACAAGAAACCACCGCACCTAAAAACTCCATAYCGATCTCAAAGARAAGACCARAAACGATTGAAAAGACCTAAGCAACAGTGCAGTCAAAGATTCCATCAAACCAGACTGCTTCCAAGCGCACAAGCCTCGCGGACACACAATTGGGAGGCAAGCAATGGGAAAAAAGACTCCTCAGGTGACACCAGACCCCTAAAATGTACGCATCTGGTACATACTCTCTCTAAATAAACCACACACCGGGTGTCTCCTGAGCAGCACACCACCCCGAACACAGTGACAGAACCAGCTGGGATCCGAAACAGCAAGTGCATTTGAATCATGTGCACACACACAARATACGCACAACAACTGCGGTAATACGAGTCTCAGAATCGAAAATGCTTGTGGGGCATACAATTGGGCCGCAAGCAATGGGAAAACCCCTGTACAGTTGACACCATCCCGTGAAATGTACACATCTGGTATAGACTCTCTCTCTCAATAAACCACACACAGGGCATCTCCTGAGCAGCACGCCACCGCGAAAAAAATAACAGAACCAGCAGGGATCCGAAACAGCGAGCGAATTTCAATCATGTGCGCAAACTCAAGATGCGCACAACTACTGTTGTAATAAGACTCACAGATTCGCAAAAGACTTGCAGGGCAGCCAAAGATAAGCAGCACGCCACCGCGAAAACAATGACAGAACCAGCAGGGATCCAATATTGCAAGCGAATTTGAATCATGTGCACACACRCAGGATRCGCACAACTACTGTYGCAATACGACTCTCAGATTCGCAAATACTTGTAGGGCGGGTAATAAGAATGATCAGGCAGAGCGCGGCGTTCGTTACCGAGCGATGAGCAGTTGTGGACGCCATCGAGCGTGACGAGCGCGGTGGTGATGAACAGAAACGGCAGAAAGAATGCGAGCGCGAGGATGGTCCAGAACAAACAGCGGTAACTCAGGTATCGCACCGCGCTCTTCATCTTCAAGGGATCGAAGAAGCCTGGAGTGGTGGATATGGTGATCCGTCTCATGTTGGGGGAGATGTGGACCTGCATTGTCGGTCGCCACCTCGTCCCCCTCCACGGCGACTCACGGCTGCTGCCTCTTCCCAGATCCTGGCCACTGCTGCTGCGCGTCCCTGTCCACCATCACTGCCAACACTCTTCCACTCCCGGACACACAGACGCCACCAGATCCCTACTCCACCATCTCCCTCCGACCAACACGGCGAATCAGCTCAACTCAATGAGCACGCGCTCGCGTGAAGTTTTCTCACATCACGCCCGTCCGGCAAACCCCAAATCCTCGCAGCTGCAGCTTCCTCTTCCGTTGCGCCTGGCGCGCTCACCCTCGCGCCATCTTCAAGCTCCCGGGATCCCAGGATCCTCCTCCTCAACGTTCACTGCCTTTGCGTCAATGTGCCATCACTCTTTCCCCATTCTCTTTCAATCAACACGATCTATTTCCTCCCTCGGGAACCAAAAATCCTCGGGAAAAACAAAACTGCAGGCACAAAACGCACAAACACACAAAAGCTCCAAAGAGTTCAAAAGTCCATTGGTTGCGATGTCACAGCTTCCGTTTGTTGCAACGGCTCTCTTTCTCTCCCCCTCCCCTCCCTCCACGCACATCCGCAATGCAACAACAGAAGAGGAACGAAATGAGAGAAAAGCCCTAAACGAAAACAAGTCGAAGCTCGCTCTATGGAACAACGACTTCGGTATCCCCGGGTGCGGATCTTCGGAACGCTGGAGAGCTCAAGGAACTGAACGTCCGGAAATGCAAGCGCTGCATGCGACGAGAACACAATGTGCTCGCTCCGACTGCTGCTGCTGCCCAGTGCTGCGACGGAAAGACGAAAGCGAAGCTCGGGACACTACCACATCCCAGGGACGACGCACTCGAAACGCGAGTCTCTACCGTGAGGGGACATACGTATTACCACTTCCTAGATTCCATATGAGAATCTACGTTAAAAGAAGATTTTCGTCTTGCGGATGTCCTCGGCGGTGTGCAACGGGGGGTCCGGACTCCGGAGTCCCTCGTTCCTTCAGTTAAGCTACAGTTGTGTGCCCTGTGCCATTGCCACAGTCAAAATCAAAGTAAAAGTAATTTTCAAAAWTTTTAATTCACAGAAATTTYGGAMTTCAATAACCTTCTCACSGTGAGTGGGAATGACACACATCAAAGCTTATGGACCTCTTMCTWG
>VACF01001970.1:141594-159913 GCA_006891605.1 Pleurozium schreberi
AAAAAAAAAAAAAAARGCTTATGGACCTCCTYACCAAGGGCTTTCCGATTGCACCAAAAAYARGACCAAGTTCKGGAGATCTCAACATAAAAAACAAAACARATAGACTAACTTAAGATATGTATRGATTTATGCCACTTCATTTAGTTTTATATTTACAACCAAGGATAATAGTAGTAGACCACATCTAGTCGTCTTGTGGCAAAACAAACTCCAAATTTTTTTACCTAGAGAACACTAATAAACGTAAGAAATTTGCTCCATGTTGTCTAACAATYAATTTTTTGATTCACTTTGGGAGGTTCAACTTTTTGTAAGTATTCCAAAATTTACAAAATTTCATTGTTTGTTCTTGGTTTACTACTTTGTGGAATAAACTCCAGATTTCAAATTTATTTATTTATAATTCCAAAATTTAATCAAATTGAATATGTATAGAATTAAAAATATATGTCACAATTTCCTTGAGTTGGGTTATTACCAGAAAATGCCACCACCCGCCAGTCTTCCACGGACTGACCGTTTGATTCTCAGACGGGATTAGGGGTCAGAAGTCGGAGGTAGTAAAAAAAGTGTAA
Organism: Pleurozium schreberi; assembly: GCA_006891605.1. Lineage (NCBI taxonomy): Eukaryota > Viridiplantae > Streptophyta > Bryopsida > Hypnales > Hylocomiaceae > Pleurozium > Pleurozium schreberi. The sequence goes on from VACF01001970.1 coordinate 142,173, forward strand.
CCTCCGTCTGCACACTGACTGGCAGATTTCTGTATTGGGATATTATCAATTTTCAAAATTATTTTTTTTTCTTTTTAAATTCTTTTAATATTGGCAAGTGTAGTACAATAGGGGCAAATGATTGGGGCAGTATAATAATAAGTTGAGAGGAGGGGACGTGAAGGGGAGTGACGAGGGGATGGGATCATGGGATGGGTCCCCCTTTCCATGTGGATGGTTTTCATGTTGATTATTCTGGTGGGGGATGATGACTTTGGGATGGAATTCAACTTTTTTTTCATCTTTTATTTTTTTTTAAAACATGGAGAAATTTTATTGAGACGGAATTCAACTATAACATAGCCAGGTGAGGGAGGGGGACGGGGTAAACTGAAGGTGCAAGGAACCTCTTCAACTGTAGAATAATCCCCAAATCCCCAATTCCTTGTTCCTTTTTTTCTTTGGGTCTAGGGGGGGACACGGACTTAAGGGAATATCGGTAAGCTCCGTGTTGAATAATTTGAATCATCAATGTGTGATAACTTGTGGGCTAAGACTCTATATCATACATTATGTTGGGCGGTGGGGGTACGAGGTGGGGGTACGGGGTACGGGGTGGTGGGGGGTCCAAAGTTTCAAATTACTTTCGCGGAAGACAAAGGAAATTGATTAATAATAGCGACTTATATTGGTGACAATGAAGCTTCTACCCGTTAACCCAAGAGGGGCCTAAAAGTCCTTTGCGGTTGTATAATATAGTAATAGTAGTGCCTACCACTTTTGTGTGTATAGGAAATTGTGAATATGGTGGTATTTGATTAGAAAAGCATTGACCAAATACTTTTCAATACAAAGTGATTTAACAATCATGATAATATGCAAAAACACAGTTTAATGTATCACAATTCAYTTAAAGAATCATTATTGAAGAGTTTTAAGGCTAAATACAAGTCTTGTAGAGAATCCCCAAGGGCCTTTCAAGGTTTRAGGGATAGACGAAGTAGTGACCGTGGATATCATCCATTTTGATAGTGTAGGAAGCACTGGATTGGAAAAAAAGTTCAATAACACGTAGCGGTAGTCAAAATATTGTAGAAGAACTTATGTTTTCATACAAAAGTTTTAAGATGAATAGAGTTGCACTTCTCTCCTATACAGAAAGATTTTTTGTCATCCATAGGACACGAAAACATCCGCCTCAATATTTCAGGGGCAAAAGCTCCAGCGTCCATATTTTGGACGACGAATAGAGGGCTTACAAGCATTATTTAGTCCAACTAATTTCTCATTCATCCAATGAAATATTTGATTCTTCACAAGACAACCTTATATACTGACCAATTTCATGAAAGTGCATTAAATTATATTTTTATGTAAAATAAATAAATAAAAATATGCAAAAAAGAAATAAAGAAAAGATTGAGGCATTAAGGGATTATGCTTAACCTTGCAAGAACATTGGAAACCACTATGGTGAGATGGATGACTTCACTATTAATTGTAGGGAAAGAGAATGCACCTATAGGTGGAATAATTGGAGAATTTTGTTCATGGAGGGGCACATTCTTACAAAGTTAACCCTTACACACCAAGCAGATCACCGTGGAAATCATGAATTCCAATACTGTGAGAATCATTGGTATTCAAAATTTCAAAAGTAAGTGTTAAAAGTCAAAGTATTGTAGAAGATCTCCCCTTTTCACACAAAATCGTGAGGATGAATAGTTGCACTTTTGTCTTATACAAAAAAATGCTCTCTCATTCATCAACCAAAAAATGGCTTCGTCATCATTTAACCCTTAAATGACGTCATTTAACCCTTAAAGGACATTCCATGCCCGAGGGGCATTTTGAAAGTCAAACTTGGATTTTTCATATAGTTTTTTTATTTTAATTGCTTTTAAGCTTAACCAAGAAAATGCAGCTCCAATAATCTACGTTTTATTCTAATTCGATTTTTTGAATTTTGTTTAAAATTGCAAATTTTGTGACACATTGAAGATAGTATCTTCAAGGCTCAAAATACAACACTTTTTAACTTTTTCTTTTCACATGAACAAATCTAATGAAGTTTGACCAAGCCCGTACATAAAATGTCCTCTAATGGTTAAGGGTTAATTGGGTTGGTTTGTGTTTGAATTTGCTTGGGGGAGTTTTGGCTTCCAAATGCATGCATGGTTCTTGTATTTTCACTTTTAGTGATTGAATATAAAAACACATGATGCATTTATGATCGGAATACTACTACTGAGTGCACATTTTTTTTCACGTCCAAGAAACAGTCTTCCAATGAAGACCAGAATATTGGCTTGGGCTCCAATCTTTGAACGATCCGTCTGGACATGAAGAAGTTCATTATTAGTATGAGATGGATGAAAGTTGCATAGTCCATCCCTCCGTCGCGGCCTGGTGGACCACTGTACAATCAATCAGAAGCATTTTTTTTATTTTTACTTTCCCTTTGCCMAACTCAGCAATTTCCATAAAAAGGCAATTGGTCAACTCATAGTAGGTAGTGTATGTGCTTCATGGATGAAACCAACAACAACAAAAAATGGATGGAGTAAGTTAGTATGAAAATGGCACCTTGTTTCACCTAGCTTTGCACTCACACATTATTTTCAGGACCACACCAATTCAAAAACCATGACAATGGAATGGTTACATGGAAGTGGAAGTTACCAAGTCTGTCTCTTATTCAAATTGACCGGTGATGTTAAGAAGAAAGGCCCATTTGAAAGGGCCGAGGTGAACTGATCCTGCTGAATTTTTTTCCTTGGGTTCATATTTGCAATCGTAAACCACTGCCGGGAAATGCAGCGTTCATTGCCCGGAAGGATTCTGCTCCACAGTTAGGGTTTCATGCCCATAATGCCCGATTACTTGGTCAAAATTGCGTGATCGGACATTACGGATTTTTCATCTAAATTTTTTTCAATCATCCAAAATGTTGCATTTCCCAGCAGTGGTTTACGCCAGGCCAATGGCCCTTGTCGTCAAGCATTGCGTGCAAAAACTGCCCCCTCGTCGGGCTCCACCCTCCTCATCGGCCCTTTTTTGCACGCAATGCCCTCCTCGGGCATTGCCCTATACAAAGGCCCTAGTTTTGCTTGGAGAGGTGCAGAAGGTAAATCTATCAAGCACAAAACTGGGGGCCGTTTTTTTTTACTTGCACCTCTGAATGACTTGGAGGGGTTGAGCAATGGGGCAAGAATTTTTGTCTCGATGTTTTTACTCCAAATCATAATTTTGCAGATTTCTTCTCCAATTTTTTTGTTTTGTTTTCTTGGTAAACCTGGAGTTTTAGGGATTCGTCATTTTGTTCAAAACAAAAACAAAACAAAAAAATAACTGGAGTTTATGCCAAGATGAACTCACGAACAAATAGCTTCTCCAAATTTTTTTCAATGTTTTCGTATTGCAACCCAGTTATTTCCCAATTCCACCGGCTAACCGGCAGTTCTCCCCAAACATTGGTTCAAAGCTTTACACCAACAAGTTTGAATTTATAATTGGCACCCCCTACTTAACTCCACACATTTGCAAAACTTACTTTATTTATATGTTAAAATCACAGCCCATTGTGGGTAAACATTTTCACATGATCCAAAATAACAGCTGTAATTGCGATAAGAAGTCCATCATACATTACTCATTTCGTGTTTTTATGATGTTCACTTTGACCTTCTTTTTCTTTTTCTTTACGTATTCTTCTTTGGATTGTTTTCTTTTTAACGCAAATGCCAAAAATTCCATTCCAAAAGTAACTGCTTGTTGTGAGMCAAAGCTGCAGATCCTTGAATTCACTGGTCAAAAAACTGTTTCTTTTTCTTTTTCCTAGTATTTATCATTGCGTATGGGAGGCATTTTTTTTTTAAAATTTGAGAATGAAAACCTGAAATATATAAGGTAGGAGGTCCATAAGTGGACCATCTAAGGGCTGGGACTAAATTTTAGGGAGGTGATACACCTTGAAATGTTTTTCAATAAATTTTCCTAGAAAGACAAGGAGAATTGACATCTGGCTGAAGTTGTTTCATATTTTTTGAAGCTTCATGGAATTAGTTATGAAATTTTGAAGTCAAAACACCATAGAGCTCTAGAAGCGACCACCCCTGAAATGTACACCATTGGTACATTTTGATAAATTGAAGAAAGCAGAATGTACCTTTGAGGCATGTTCCAGTCCCGATCCCAGTTCAAGCCTCCTACCTTATTGGTTGGATATGGGGACCTGAGTAATTATTATTAAAGTGAGAAAAATATAGAATGGGAATTGGTAGTGGAAAAATTATTCTTGCCCATTTTAACTTCTCATTGAGGGCTACTGACATACATTGGGCTAATTGTAGAAGTAATAACTTTTAAAGTAAGTTAGTTCCAGCTTGGGCCTTGGGTGGGCAATACCGTACTTGATGAAAAATTGATGTCTCACCTCCTTGCAAGTACTGCAGGTACACTACAACAGTACAGGCAAGCAGAATTTTGATGACTGAAATGGTTTAAAATATTTTTAAGTCTTGCAGCAGATTTGACACAAAATATTCRCTTTCACTTTCAAGTGAAAGCGCCAGATGTCACACCTTCATTGGTCCGAGACCCCGTGGAAAATCTTTCATGTCAAACACCTCAATCTAACTTAATTAGCATTTTTTGAAAGTGCACATGAATTATTTTTCTCTTGCTACTTGTGTCCAATTTTTTTAATGTCTTCAAAGCCTTTAAATTTATAGTTATGGGTATTGCTACCTTACTCTAGTAGTAGTTAGCTCATGGTATAATACAAAATTGCTTAATTTTGAACCATCCGCCGTTTTCATAAGCCTTGTAATTCAAGAACGTGAAATATTATGTGCATAATTTGCCTAATAATTTTTGAAAGAAAAAAGAAAAAAGAAAATTTTTGTATGCAAAGGTTTGAGTCAGTGCTCCGATGCCAAAATTGAAACTCCATGTTAAATTCTCAGGGGTTCACATCACCTCACACCATTCACAAAATGACACGTGGCACTTTTTTAGAAAAATAACTTCTTTTTATGTGTGAATTATCATTAAAATCATAATATTCAATAATTTGAACTCCTTCAAAATATGTCTACGTTGGTTCACGAAGAGCGTTTTTTCTCTTTTCTTCTAATGTATTACTCTAATTTATTTGAGATATATTAAACAATTGTTTTGTAGTTTAGCCAATCAATGTTATTTGAATAAAGTACAATTTTGAAACATTGTTATATAGCTAGTGGATGATTGAGCACTTACGTTTTCATATGGTGACCTATGATAGGGTATAAATATATAGTAAGCTTTCATATACTAGAGTAGTTGCAAGGTAGTGCCAATTCGGTAGTATAGTGAAGGTGTTGGCGAGTCCATAAAGCAAGCCATTTAGTTGAACCATACTATCAAATTGGCACAACTCTCTAGATTCTATGGCGTTCAAGTACCGTACGTTCAAGTATTGAATACAATCAAAAATTGGTAGGCGCGGGTAACGATGGCCAACAAAATTGGCAATCTACCTCATTACCCAGTTTGGTCCCAAAAAATGGCTAAAAATGAGTAAATCCGAACGTGCAATACTTGCATTATGAACAACAATATTCTATTGAACATGTTATACGACAACTAGAGGGATCTAATCATTAAACATTGAGGCGGACATTTAGTATTTGATGGTTCACAAAGCATCTTTTCATATTGGACAGAAGTGCAGCTATTCATCTTCAAAATTTTGTGTGAAAACGGGAGATTTTCTAGAGTACCTTGGAATATTTAATTTAATGATTCCCATGGTATCAAAATGGATAATTTCCACTATCATCGAGTATGTCCTTTAAAGGTTAATACCTTTAAATGTGAAGAAAGGAATACAAATATACTCTACTATAGCAAAGTCTTTGAACTATGGTAGGAGGCTCAAAATCCATGCAATCAATAAGAATCATTCTTTTAAGGTGGCTATAAGCACACATAGGGAATTGAAACAATTGAAACTTTATGTGGCCAAAGAATGTCATCCCATGTGTGCGGTTTCTGGGAATTAATGAGACAAACATAGAAAGAAGATCTTAAAAAATACAATGAGCATGCTTTGCATTGGGCACGCTTCACATGTTGATGTTTTTTGGGGGAACCCAAGTGTGTGCTTTTAGGAGCTACTAGAACATTTTTAACACCTTTTTTTTTATTAGTTTTTGCACTTAGCTTGTTCTATTCAAAACCATGTTGTAAGCATTGTTCAATGCACTTTGTGAATACAAATAGTGACCTATGCACCTTCATCTTTGGAATTCGGCTTTGGAAACTCAGATTTAGTTCATTTGAAGTTAGAATTTTACCCAAATAATTACCAATAACTTGTTTCTCATTTATTTGTTGACCAAAAACAAATTTGTAATGTTTTGTTAGCCTAATTTTTCAATAGACCTCTTTTTCCTCTTACACCCCGCACGCCTTTTGAGCCTCCTACCTTTTTAGTATAAACCGACAAGAGCTCCCTAATGGAATGTATTGTTATTTCTTTATTTTGAATTTTCAATTATTCAAAAGCTCCATTGGATTGAGATTGTCCAAGGCATTTGACCCCCTTATTGCCCCTTCAGAAGATGAATGTAAAACTTGCCCTCTATTTTGTGTTGCGTCAATTTTGTATTTCTTCACCTCCCGTGGTTGATTAGGGACCTCTGAACACATATATGAATTCAGAATATTCAAATTGTATCATATGTGACAAATAAAAAATCCAAAGTTTTTTCCACGGATAACAAAACGAGGCAATTATGATAGAACCACCTATAACCAACCAAATAAGGAATTTGAAGCAATACAATGCAAGGTAAATAGTTTTAGAGGTGTGTTGATAAGAATGATGGGATTTGCAAAAATTTGGTAATTTATCGCATGAATTGAAATTACTATGAATTTTGAAAGGCAAAAAGTGCTCCGGACCCATAGCCAATCTCTATACTCTTCCAATTCCGATCAATCAAAAAACCACTTTTCCACTCATTGCTTCCTACTTTTTTTTGCACTACTTTTAGTCCCAAACTCAAAAAAAAAATACATTCTAGCCTTGGTTGGAAATAAGTCAATCTATAATAGGCTATGGGGCACTGGTCGGAAATGGGTGCTTCTACCTTAGGGGGGGTCAATTCTCCCTAGCCATGGAGATCTTACTAGTCTATTTTAGAGCATTCCCACCCGTCCTGGCCTTTTGTAGGCCCCCTTGGGATGATCGTTATGTAGGCCACGAGCCCTGAGGACCGAGCGCCTTGCTCCCAGCTTGGCTTGGCCTAGCCTGTTACACCCAATTTTAGCAACTTCGGACGTGAACGTAGTGAAAAAGCAACTTTGCAAGTGACACCGATTGCTCCAAAAAAGTAGGAAAATTTGTCTCACTATGTTTTAGAGGCCGGCGAAGAGGCCAGGATGCGGCCTCCAAAAGCTCCTTGTTTTGGAGTCCGCCCACCACCTACAAGCAAGGCCTCTTAAGAGGTCATCCGTTTTGTAGGACGGGTGGGAATGCTCTTAGCGCACGGCAGGGTCCCAATGAAGGTGGGATCTCAACAGGACGGCCTCTTACTTAGCTGGATGGAGGATAATTTTTTCTAAGATTAGCAAAAAGGCTAGTAAAAAGGACTTGCCGAGCGTGGAATTATCCTAGGCAAAAACTCTGGAATATTTTATTCTTCACATTATTTTTTTTGCAAATTTTGAATTTATATTTGCAATCAGAGACCCAAATTAGTTAGGAGAGGTTAAGACCATACCTTAGACATGGCTCAAAAGAGGGGGCTTTTTTTCACTCATGCTAATTGATTATTACTCCCTCAGTCCCAAGTGACATTGACAAATTGGAATGCTCAAAACAACTCCAAAAACTCCACCATAGGGACATATCATCATTTTGAGGTGTATAGAAAAGGATGTGGGGATGTGAAGTGATGGCCCAAAGTACCTTTTTCATTCTTAAAAAATTCACCAAAAATCACATAGTAGATAATTTCTACATTGGATTGCAATCATTGCATCAACGGATTTAATGAGAAAAATCTTTCAAGGCTATTTGTTGTTCACTCACTGTTAGTGAGGTTCACAATTTGAAATTTCTACAAATGTATATGTAGAAGCCACATGTTTGTCTTGTAGTCCTTTAGGGGTTAATTTTGTTATTTCAAACTAATTTAAACTAAATGGGTAATATAGTTCGAATTATATAATTTATTATGACAAGTCTCATTTGTCAAATTTGACAAGTATGACATGTGGCTATGGCAAATTTCGAGTCCAAACTTAGATAGATTTAGCAAACTACATACAAAAGTCTTAGAAATTCGTGGACTTTTATTGTTGACATGTGAAAATTCCTATTGGAGTTGTTGACATTAGGAGCAAGTTGTATTTTTATTAAGGTAATGTGCATCCATAATTATTAATAATAGTATTTGAACACACTCAATCACACAATTTTCATTAAATCTTATTGACAAGAGAAAGAGGATCAATCCTTAGCATGCATTCTTCCATCACCTTTTGAAGAAATTAAGAATATATAGATATCGTACGTACAGGTCAGATTAGGCACATTGGTGATGGAAAACTTTAATCTTAAAATTGAGATGGTTTGGCAGCTCAATTCGTATTTCTTGGCTTTTGGCATGTTAATCTTCCTAATTTTTGGACACTTTTACTTTTGGATTGATTCTTTCTATTCATGCGTAAATATCTTCTTTTTTCTAAATTTTCTCAAGAACGTTTTTGGGATATTCAGAATCTTCAAAAATAGTTGTACAACTGGTTTTTAAAACTTCAGATATCTTCCAAATTATTTACAAAGTTGACCTACACATTGCATACTACCATTGGATATATTTGCCAAATCAACCCTAAACCCTAGTAGACTCTCATGTTCCAATTGCATACACTACTTGTCTAATCAATACCTACAGTGAATAGTGAAATTGGGTTGTCCTTCACTAATTTTTCAACATTCCTTTATACAAAAATGCACTATTTATTAATTAGTTCTTCTTGTAGTTGGAATCAAAAACCTCCAAGCGTACRAATGAAAATATTTTTGTAAAATTGTTTGTTGACTTTGATGGCTTGTAGGATAATTTTCTTGGAATAAGGCAACCTAATTGTAAAAGCAACCTAATTTCACTATTTAGTGTAAATTTTTGCAATACCTTTGGGTCCAAATCCAATAAGTGTCCTATTTTGGAGGAGCAGTGCCGTGTTGTCCCTGATTATGGGTGCATACACTTGTCATTCCGGTTTATTAGTTCGGAAGAGATGAGCCTATCATTAAAAGTTAATCACACCACTATTCATCCAAAGGATGAATGAAATTTGCCTTACTAGCAGAATTCAGTTGTCGAAAACAACTGAGTGAACAATTCCAAATATCATCCCCCCTTTCCCTGCACAACAGCATGTCTCGTGTGAACTCCCTTGCAAAGACTCTGTCTCCTCAATTATTTCTCATCCATGTGGAATTCATCCATCAGCTACCCGGTCATTCGATCTGATCCAAGAGGTCCAATCCCTGGGAAGCTGACATGTCTGACGAAGCCCAAACTAATTGAGCACAGAGTATTTATAGTAAGGTAGGCCACGTGTTAAGGTAAATCTGTTCAGGCTCTTAAAAAAGCATTTTCTAACATATCCAACTTGAAAGTCAGATTCGGCATGAATTACGTCATTTCTGGAAATTAATTTTTTTTTAAATGCCACGTGTCATCTTGTGAATGTTGTGAGGTGACGTGGAAGTTCAATTTTCAAGTACACTAATGATGGTAAATAGTGTTATCCATACTAACTATTTTAGAAATGCTACAAGTTTTTGCTCTTCATGAATATTTTTATGGCCAGGGTGAAGTGACCCCCTCATTGCCCCTTTTCTTATCCTTGGGGAAAACACTGGAATTATTTCCCCCTCATTGCCCCTTTTCTCATCCCTGGGCAAAACACTGGAATTATTTTATTTGCATCATACGACAAAATTCGCAAATTCTGAGTTCATATTTGCAATGAGAGGCCGCAAATTAGCTAGGGAATGTGAATAATTACAAAATTGACACGGCACAATATAGGGGACAATTTTTACATTTACCTTGTGACAGGGGCAATGAGGGGGTCAATTAATCCTGGCCTATTTTTATGGAGTGCATGGATCCTAATAGTACTATAGTTGGGAAAACTTTGTACCTATAGTTGGTAAAAATATTCATCAAGAGTAAAAACTTATGACTGTTTTAAATCAATTAGTGTAGGTACCACTATTTACCATCATTAGTGTAGAGTGTTGAAGAATACTTTTACATATGGTATATTGATAAGAGAATTAGTCATTACATGTAAAATTGTTCAAATTAGTATTTGAGCATTTGGTTTACATTGTCAAAGAAAGTATTGATAAATTATGATTGAATCCTTTGCACGGTTTGTCTGGGGTCCCCCTATAAGTTGTTTTGACTTGTTAATACCAAGTTTCTCTTCATTCTTTTTTAATTTGTTGAATTTTCAATACATACACTTTTAATAAAAAATCTAGAAGTGGGTGACTAAAGAAACTACACGCGGGATGACCCAAAGATGGTCGAAGTTGCCATGATGGTCTTCTCATGGGTCGTTTCCACGGTCTACACATGGCAATTTAGATCATAATTCTACTTGGTACCCGGTAATGGAATTATTAAAATGAGGTATTTGCTTCTTGGATGTATTGTGGATAACCTTCAAGCCTATTGAATAAAGTTAGAATTGGAAGGTAATATTAGTAATTTTCAAAACATATTTCTATCATAAAAAATTATAGGGTGCATTTTTTCTCTATTATAGTATACCTCATCTATTTCAATGTTAATCCTAGACTATCGAAGCGGACATGTACCATGGATATATCTTTTTTTTACCTTCCTTGAAAATTCATATAAGAAGTAAAAGCACGCTTACACACACTTAAGGAAAGTAACCCTCAATTTACGACATAGAGAGCCTGGGCTAGATTTGTTTTGGAGTCTAAATGAGCCATCCAAACTTGTCCACACTTCCAAATCTAAACAACCGTGTGGCACCTCCCCAACAATTCACAATGCTCTAAAGCAATGAACCTAACTTTCAAAAGATCAAACAATGTCAAAAAGAAACTTTGTATCTATGCTTTGGAATATTTGCACAAGCCCTTGATTGGTATGGGCCTTGATTTGCTTTTATATCTAGAATCTGCTCAAATTATACCTATTAAAAGGGCACGGGTGCATGACATTGTCAACCAACCTAAACCATTACCCATTACTTGAAAGACAATCCCTCCCTCTATACCTCAGAGTGAATAAACTTTAATCTGAAGGAATACATTGGCCATCGGTTTGTAAACTACCTGCCAAATTCGTAAGCTATTCATTTGGCCAAGCAAATTTGCTAACACACAAAGTCAACAATATAGTACATAGTGGACACACAAATTCTCTAATTACGAGAGAATAATATGTGGGGACTCACTAAAAATTACAAGAAATAATTTTGGTGGATTGGCAAGTTGCACCGTTGGAGGCTCCCTTTTGGGGGAGCAAAAGAACTCCCCACCATTGGTTTATAATGTTATGTGGGACCTTTTCTCTCGAGGATTGTCGTCGTTTGGAGCATGAGTGCGGATGCTCTAAACTTCAACTCCTACAAATTTGAACCGTGGACACTATGGGCCATTAAGGCACGTGAAGTTTGAATTGAAAAACTGTGACTATAAGAAATCATCCTAAAGTCAATAGATTTCCCTCAATTTGATGTCCCTGAAGTACGGTGAAGAACAAGTGATTTTGTTTGGACCCACACTATCTGGAGTAATATACTATTTGCAATACACCTGGTACGGAGTATTTGCCAAGTGTACAGTAGTGGCTGGGTCCAATCAGTGTTCCTTTGAGTTTTACCGGCTGATATTCTTCAATTCCCACATTGAACCGGTTCTTCAAGTAAATGTCCGGTTATTTTTGTATTTTTTACTTGGAATAGAAAATTTATAGATTTTTTCACTGTTTTTTTTCTTTTTTTTTTTTTTGCCAATGTTGTGAAATTGCAAACCGGTTTTTCCTAGTTCCACCAACTAACTTGAACTAGCAACCGGTTTTTTCCAATCATGGGGTCCAATACTTGTAAAACACTAGAAAAAGGTATTCCACTCTAAAAGCGCCGATGCTCTAAAAGCAATCATGGTAGCAAGSTACATTTTGCTTTCTTCAATGTAMTAGTRGTGTATATTTGAGGAGGTSGTCGCTTTTAGTGGTACCAATGTGTTTCAACCTCAAAAATTCACAAYTAATTCTACAAAGGTCCAAAAAATATGAAACAASTTGCAWTCAATGCCAATTCCATTTTTCTTTTCTAAAAAATTTACTGAAAATTGTTTCAAGGAGTTTAGCTTCCCCGAAWAGGSSATCAGCTATTAWATTAAATGGTGGATGTAAAAGCAAACCACCTTTTCCACCCTGTGTTTCTCATGGACTGCAAATCTGCAAGGAAATCAGAAATGGTCTGYGGAGTCCGGTGGACTCCAGTTTGGTCTTTGATTCTTTCCCCCAGAGTGAGGTGGAAATCAATCTCACCTACTCTAAATCTCATAACAATACAAAAATTACTTAAAAGAATTATAAAAAAAATTGATTTGGAAGACCAACATTGGACGCAGTTTGTTCTTTGTGTATTTGACATACGGTAGAAGGTGCATGATTTGAGATATATGGTAGTGACAAAGTTAACCTTGGGGTTTGGTTTGGGGAGAATTGTTGGAAAAAAAAATGGATTTTGGATTATTTTTTTGGAACCTATTGGACCCCACTTCTATAGTCAATATGACTTGCCAAGTACCACATTTAGACATCAATGTAGCAACACTATTCATTGTCGTTCACTTTGGGATGTCTTGTCCATACAAACTTTGAACAAGCAATAAGACCCATGCCTTGTTTTGATAAGATTTTTTTATTTTTATCTTGATTGCCCTGTTGGACAAGGAAATGTTGCTTAAGGGTTAATATTGATGTTGAGCGAGATCCCATGACATATGGCACTCCCAATTTGGATCATTATTGAATTTCCTACATTTATTGAAAGCTCCAAAATGATACCATATTCTTTGTCTATGGTGTCATACTTGAGCATGATCATGTTTAGATGTGAAAATGACATGCCATTCAAAGATGCTAATTGTTGAACTATCAATTCAATGGTGAATGCCATGCCATAATTTTATAACAATTTGTATTGTACAAGAGTCAAATGCAATACCATTGCATATGATTTGGGCAAGGGAAGGGTTTCACTAGTAGAAAACGCAAGAATTTTGATAGGACTTTGTTGATTTGGTTGCATTGTCCCGGTCACTGTTCTGTTGATTTCAAGAGAAATCAATAATTTTTTATTGATTTTTGTTGAAATCAACAGAACAATGACCGGGACAACGCAACCATATCAACAAAATTCTGTCAAAATTCGTGCATTTTCTACTAGTGGTAGTAATTATAAGACTACTACTACTCACGCCTTAATTATGAGCGAATCCGGTCTAAACCAAGCAGCTTAAAATCTGACGGAAAAGAAAATTTTCCCGCTCTGTGCTGATCATCCACACTCAGACATCCATGCGAGGCCTTCGTGATTCGAGAACCTAAGAACAATGACCGGGACAATGCAATTAAATCAACAAAATTCTATCAAAATTCTTGCGTTTTCTACTAGTGGTAGTTTCTTGCATGTTCCCCTTGTTGTTTGTGATGCAATGACCAATTTTTGTAGAAAGGTGTCATGTATCATATTGTCATTGATGAAAGATGACAAGACCTTTCAAAATCTAAATAAATGTGGAAATTCAATTTCAACACTTTTTGTAGATTTGAGCCTTTATGAGTGGTAGTGCTAAGAGCTTTTATTGGAGGGGCAAGGTACCTGTTTTTATCCTTTAAGAAGAAAGCTGTGAAAATATAACTTGTACTTTGTGGTTGGTTGATTTTATATCTCTTCGATTTTTTTTAAATTGTGATATTTTATTCTACATATGAATTCAATTTTCTAAATTTGATCATTTGAGGTAAATAATAGGTTTTAGCATTTTTACTAAGGTGGAAAATGGAAGCAATGGTCCTAATGTTTATTGCTTCTGGAAACGCTCATAGCACCAATGTTTGGGAAGTTTTCGAAGTTGCCCAAAAACTTTGTTCTTCTTTGTAGAAGGAGCAAGATTTTAATCCAAAAGCACCAATTGCTTCTTTCCTTTATCAAAATCCTCCAATTCATTGGACCTCTATTATCAAAGCAATTGACGAGCTATTTTCTTCAACTTCAAATTTGCAAAGGCTACAATCCTCCTCTTTCAACGTGCTAGTTTTGAAACTAAACTCCAAATTTTATTAAATAAAGCAAACATAAACAACAGAGTAGGGGTTGGCAGCCACAACCAATCCTAAAGTGATATTGTGAAGTGGGGGGCTCTTTTGGGTGCATAGTGTGGGTGCGTAGTGTGCACCCAAAAGAGCCCGCATTAAATTTATTAGCCCTCCATGATTTTTTTTCATGTGTTGGTCGGCCACCTCCCCTCTTCTTATAATTTGAATTGTTGAATGTGAGTGCAAACAATATGGGATATGTCTAGTATCCTGTGAGTATTGTACCATATGCATATGTGTATTTATATATTACATTTGTATGTATATATGTATAGTATATGTATCATACATGTACATATATTCGTAATTGGCTCTCATTTTTGGAAGGGTGGGTGGGATCGATTAAATTTTCAAATGGCAGGTTTGTGTAGCTGCCTCTTTTCAGTGGATAGTGATCCACATCCTATCCAATCATTCCAAGTCTTTCATAGCCAACTCTAAAGTCATTACTACCTTGTCCAATAACATGTCAACCTTTCCCAATCTTGGTATTAGCTTTAGATTCAAAATGGAAAGCAACTAATAATTTTATAAAAGTAATGTTTACTTATCTACCTTTTATTATTGTACACCAATTGGTTGTTGGTCCTACCAATTTTTTGTCTAGTTTTGGATTTTCCTTTTTTCCACTCCAACTAGTTATTTTTCCAAAAAGATTGGCTAACAATGAAGTAACCAACTTTTCTCTCTAAACATTGCATAGCACTCCTCAAACGGGTATACATAACTCTAGTCTAAAATCCACCTTGAAGGAATTGTTTGTTGAGGATAGTAAGTCCTACTAGGTTTGTTTAAAGACATTTGTAGTGAGTGCTACTTGTTTAGTAGTGATTCCCAAGATGTTTGTTCTCTTTTAATCTACATTTTCTTTTTTAAGAAATATGAAAACGCAAGGCTTTTTAGCCTCATTGCTTTTCCTAATGACATACTTTCTAGTACTTGGATTTTGGTTGGTGCAAGTTAGGAATATGATCTCATACAAAATTTAAATAACAATAAAGTAAAGTAGATTTAGCTAATTTGGAGTGAGTATTGAAAGTTTAAACTTATTAAAATTAGATCAAGAACCCCTAAAGGTTCATAATCATGTTTTATCATAAAACATTTCAAAATTGTCTTTTGTAGTACAAAGAGCCGTAAGGAAAAACAACTACTTTATCTTGTATATTGAATTTAAGATCATATACACAACATGTTGAGAATGTCTATAAACAATTTGATACAATTTGGCCATGCACACTATAACATATCAGTGTTCAATGTGAAAAGTAAGAGTTTTTTTTCACCGTGAATAACTAGGTTTGTAGACTTTGAATCCCTTTAACTTAATTTTTCTCTACCACAAAGTTTTGGGATTTAAAAAATTTTATGGTAAAAATTTGAGATAAAAATCTAAGAAAAACAATTCCAAAAAAGAATAATTAACTAGTTTCTTTCTTAATAAATGTGCTAAGTAGAATTAGGTATAAGATAGAAAGAAGAATTGTATTGTTAATAGTTCTACAATGGAATTGAAACATGTCAATCCTAATAATCAAATCGCTACAAAAAATAGTCTATACCCCAGTGATGCTTTAGTTTTGAATAATTGTGAAAATTTACTTTAGAAACAAATTCCATACATTATTTTTACAAGGTTCCCTAATTGTCCACGACATAAGGTGCTTCATAATTTCAAATCACTTATTAAAATGGAACGAATCAAATCTTTCTAGATGACATAAATATATTCAATGAGATTTTTCATTTCTAAAATCTTTGAAAAAAAATTTAAATTTTTTGTTTTTCCCCCTAATAACCTGGAGTTGAGTATTTTGTGCTTTTGAGGGCAATACTGTTTCTCCTAGGTACCAAACAAAATAAGAAGTTTTATTTGCAGAGATATTACATTCTACAACCTTCAAAGCAATATTTCAAACTATTGCAACGAGATCTAACATCATGATAGGAACTTGCCCAAAATCTTGAAAACCACATTCCAAGACTTTAAACCTTTAGGTACCTATCAAATAATACGTAAAGATCTCTTGTAGAGTGTTTAGATATTTCAATTTGATACAATATTCAAAAATCATTCTTGAAATTCACTTCATTTCAACTACTATTTACATATATGTTCATGGACATCAACAAAATTTTCTAGTGATAACAGCCCATCTTCCAACTATTCTATGGAAATTGAACTTGTAGAAAGAGGTCTTGAATAACCAAGCTAGAAAGTTAAAGCATGGTTGAACAACCTCTAAAACCATGCTCTTCCATTCTTGTTTGGTGCACTAATACCTCTTTTTTACTATTGGCACTATTGCATGATTAATTGGCATATAATGAAAATGTGTGAAGATGAGTGCTACCTATTTCACAACTTCTTGGTCCACTTTTTATTCTTTAACCCCTTAAGGTTTGTTGGTCTCAGCATCCCAAAAGTGGATGTGCCTTGGTCAACCTGAATTGCAATTTTCAAAATAACTATTTTTGAAATTTTATTTAGACTAAGAAAATGAAGTTTGAAAAGTTTTGTTTCTACTCCATTTTAAAGTTTGGGAAAAAGTCAAAAATTAAAAGAGTTATTGCAATTGAAAGCTCGATGTGTTAGAATCCAAATAACACGATATAGTGTGTTTCACATTCATATTTTCTTTTCTTGACATGAATTTTACTTTTAAACTATAAAATTATGTTTCTCATTCTACCATTCATTTATGGTGAAAATTACAAATTATTCTAAAATATATTATAATCTATATAATTTTATTTCCACTTTTAGCCTTAAAAATTCACAATAATTTGAATTTTGCATCAAAATTATTGAAAATATATAATATAAATAGAAAATGCATTTGTGCAATATCAAAAAATATAAAAAATTTATACATCAATTAAAGAAAAGGATAAATTTGGTTTAACCCCTAAAGGACCAAATTGCGTTTTTTGGCAACATAGCAATTTCGGGCAGCTCACTACAGATGGAGTTTTCATTATTTTTCCTTGAAATTTTCACACAACATGTGCCCGAGGAGTAGCTTTAAGGACCAACAATTTTCATAACATTTGACTACATGGTTAAAAAGTTATTGCATGATATGTGAATTTCAGAAATAAAAATTTGAAAATGATTATCTACAACTATATGTGCATGAGAAGCTTTGAATTACTCCATTTTGATCAACGAGTCAAAAGTTATGAAGAGGTTTTGTTTGCCAGCAATCATGGAATCTCTACCCTAAAATAAACTTTGAAGTCCTTTATTTAACTCATTTTTCAATAATTTTGAAAAAAAATCAAAATATTGGGTGTGGATTGTTTATTACAACATTT